>LR778282.1:3057460-3104960 GCA_902810595.1 Coregonus sp. 'balchen'
AGTGATGCTTCTGGAATGTGTATTCTAATGTTCTGGTCTAGTGATGCTTCTGGAATGTGTATTCTAATGTTCTGGTCTAGTGATGCTTCTGGAATGTGTATTCTAATGTTCTGGTCTAGTGATGCTTCTGGAATGTGTATTCTAATGTGCTGGTCTAGTGATGCTTCTGGAATGTGTATTCTAATGTTCTGGTCTAGTGATGGTTCTGGAATGTGTATTCTAATGTTCTGGTCTAGTGATGGTTCTGGAATGTGTATTCTAATGTTCTGGTCTAGTGATGCTTCTGGAATGTGTATTCTAATGTTCTGGTCTAGTGATGCTTCTGGACTGCTGCTCAGTTCATGGCAAAGTTTGCAAATTACAAATAATAGATACAAATGATATACTTCCTCATGATATACTTCCTCATGATATACTTCCTCATGATATACTTCCTCATGATATACTTCCTCATGATATACTTCCTCATGATAGACTTCCTCATGATATACTTCCTCATGATATACTTCCTCATGATATACTTACTCATGATATACTTACTCATGATATACTTCTGCCAGGTAAGCCTACTTTGCAGTTAACATTTAATTGAGAAGGTTTTGGGGAAAGTATTTCTGTCAACCCACAAGACGGTTATCATGGTCCTTGCCTACGGAGCTGTGAGGGGAACGGCACCTCCGTACCTTCAGGCTCTGATCAGTCCCTACACCCAAACGAGGGCATTGCGTTCATCCACCTCTGGCCTGCTGGCTCCCCTACCTCTGCGGAAGCACAGTTCCCGCTCAGCCCAGTCAAAACTGTTCGCTGCTCTGGCACCCCAATGGTGGAACAAGCTCCCTCACGACGCCAGGACAGCGGAGTCACTCACCACCTTCCGGAGACACTTGAAATCCCACCTCTTTAAGGAATACCAGGGATAGGATAAAGTAATCCTTCTACCCCCCCTTACCCCACCACCCCCCAAAAAAAGAAAAATAAAGAAAAATAAAACATATTGTAAAGTGGTTATCCCACTGGCTATCATAAGGTGAATGCAACAATTTGTAAGTCGCTCTGGATAAGAGCGTCTGCTAAATGACGTAAATGTAAATGTAAATGTTATCACATCAACTGGCTTCACACAGAGTGATAGACAAACGCCTGCACCACACAGACAGACAGGGGCAATATTGCTGGAAATTAATTGGCAGATATTGTGTTAGGTTTTGCTTTTTAAGCCAATAGTGGCTAACCAGGGGTGGGATAATGCCAATGTTGTGTTGATTAGATAGTAGCTGGGAGATTTGTTTGGCGAGCTACTCTTAGGTGGGCTGTTAGCTAGCTACTGGTAGCTGGTAATCGACCTGTTCTAGAAAAATCTAATGGTTCTACATGGCACCCAAAAGGGACAAATGACAGAATGTCTATTGGTTCTAATCTCTATCATATCCACAGACCCGGTGGCGTAGCAGGAAATTCAGGTCACTGGAAATTTACAGATTGTGAGTTCAAATCCCAAGTGAGGTTCACTCCCAAATCCCTTACAGCAATAATACCTTAATCCAGCTCTAAAAATACAGATATTTTTTTGTATATTTGCCATATTTTCACTGCAACCAGTTGGAAATGTTTAACAGTGTAAACAGTGTAATGAAGAACCCTCTGCAGATGGTTATTCAAAGAACCAATATAAAAATGTTCTCCACAGCCCAAAAAAGGGTTCCCCTACAGGGACAAAGTGAAGAAACCTTTTTTGGTACTAACTAGCACCTGTTCCAAGAAGAAGGCTAAAGGTTGGTATCAAGATTAACGTGGGCTATCATTCTAATAAAGAGCCTCCCTGACCAACAGATTCCCAAACTATACGGAACAAAATATAAACGTAACATGTAAAGTGTTGGTCCCAAATTTCATGAGCTGAAATAAAAAGATCCCAGAAATACTCCATGGTATTGAGAAGTTCAAGATGCAAGAATTTACTTAGACATTCTGTGGAGATTTTATACCAAGTATTTATTGGATCACGAGCCCGTGGGTTCATCTAACAAACAGACATAGCTCTGCCCTTTGTCAATTGAACTGCCCACACACACAAATCTCCCAGCTTTTATACCCTTGGTAGTCCTTCCTTTCACATACATCTGGCCATCGTCAATGGGCACTCCCATTCTTTGATGTTATTACTCTTTACCCCAAGTCATATATCCTGTCCATCCGTGATGCTCTCCTGAACATCAGTAATCTCCTCTGACATAAGGATTGTAGACTCAGTGGAACCAAACCACTTATCTAGTAACACTTCCCTGGTCCACACAATACTATGACATGACATCATTACAGTGTGTGTGTGTGTGTGTGTGTGTGTGTGTGTGTGAACAATGACAACAGGCTGTTCATCATGTGACCTTTATGGTAGGTCAGTTAGGGGTCAGGGGTTTAGCCCCCACCCCCTGCTAAAGGATTATAAGAGGGGAGACTTTGTTGTGAGGGTATACACACACACACACGCGCGCATAACATAGGTATAACATACTATGGGGAGTCAACGACCAATCATATTCACCAATCATATTCACGCCCAACGGGCCAATGGATGCCGAGCCCACCCATTCTGGATATAATACCGGGGCTCACATTAATTTCCTCAATTCAGTGCCGCTCTTCAGCGAGCCCAAACCCCATGAGGGCGGCGGGGCCATCATTTGTTATACCTCCTTCAGGGAACAGTAGTTATATTCATAACTGTATGTTCCCTTTCAGTCTGTCACTCGGTTTAACATACTATGGGGACACACAATTACGCCCCAAGGGTGGCAGACTAGGAGGCCCACGGCAGTCCAAGCACACCGGCTCCAAAAAATGGTTCCAGAAGCTACCTTTCCCCTAATATCTACCCGAGAAGCCTGAACTGTCATAGCCCCATATAGAGAACCAGAACCTGCTGCAACTTGGCTATGGGCACTGACCCAAGTCCATAGACCCCACGGTTCCAAGAACAATACTAACCTTGCGAGCCTGAAATGTCAGACCTCATAACAAGGAACCACATGTCCAAAACAACAGAACACCTGTCGTGACTTGGTAAAGTGCACACGCGCGCTGCATAGCATTGACCAGAGTCCATGAACCACGTCAGCCTGAGGCTCAAACCCACAGGAAACTGTGCTTCATTCTACAGCTAGAGGACTCCTGATATCTCTAGGAGTGATACAATTTTTTTTTTGGGCTGCAACCCTTCTAATTTAGTTTACCCTGCGCACACAACCAATGTGGAATTCCGGGTCTCTGGCAGCGTTTGATCTGCGGTCAAGAACGCCAAGTTCATCTCAGCCTATGCTGCCCTTCAGTCAACCCTAACCCCTCAGTCCCTATCCAGATGGTAATGCACCGTCGCAATCTTCGCTGTCTCTCTCCCACTACTCTCTCCTCTTCTATCCTATCATCTCTCACTTCTGCTAAATCCTTCTCCCTCCTGTCTCCTGATTCTGCCTCTTCGACCCTACTCTCCTCCCTTTCCGCATCCTATGACTCGAACTGGCCCTTGGCTCGGCCCTCCCCTCTTGCTCCATGGCTGAGTGACTCATTGCGAGCTTACAGAACAGAGCTGCGTGCAGCTGAGTGAAAATGGAGGCAAACGAAACTTCCGGAGTACCTTTCATTCCCTCTGCTCTACCTTATCTTCCTCTGTATCCGCTGCTAAAGCCATTTTCTACCACTCTAAATGACAAGCTTCTGCCTCTAACCCTAGGAAACTCTTTGCCACCTTCTCCTCCCTCCTTAATCCTCCACCCCTCCCCCTCCCTCTCTGCGGATGACTTTGTCAACCACTTTGAAAAAAAGGTTGACGACATCCGCTACGTATTCACTCAGCCTATTGAGTCCACTGGTCCCACTCACACAGAACTACCCTACGCCTTGACCTCTTTCTCCCCTCTCTCTCCAGATTACATCCTGTGACTAGTGAGGTCTGGCCGCCCGACAACCTGCCCGCTCGACCCCATCCCCTCCTCCCTTCTCCAGACCATCTCTGGAGACCTTCTCCCATTCCTCATCAACTCATCCCTGACCAATGGCAGCGTCCCCTCTGACTTCAAAATGGCCCGAGTTGCTCCCCTCCTCACGAAACCAACACTAGACCCCACAGACATAAAAAACTGCAGACCTGTATCCCTTCTTTCTTTTCTTTCCAAAACACTTGAGCGTGCTGTCTCTGATCAACTCTCTCTTAGAATTATCTTCTTGATCCTAACCAGTCAGGCTTCAAGACTGCTATTCTCTGTGTCAGGGAGGCTCTCTGCACTGCAAAAGCGGACTCTCTCTCCTCTGTTCTCATCCTCCTAGATCTATCCGCTGCCTTCGACACAGTGAACCATCAGATCCACTTCTCCACCCTTCTCAGGCTCTACACACTGGCCGCTCCTACCAGGTGACGTGGAGAGGATCTATGTCCGCACCACGTACTTTCACTACTGGTGTCCCCCAGGGCTTGGTTCTAGGCCCTCTCCTCTTCTCTCTATACACCAAGTCACTCAGCTCCGTCACTCCTATCATTACTCTGAGGATGACACTCAACTACTTTTGTCCTTCCCCCCTTCTGACACCCAGGTGACACCCAGGTGGCGACAGGCATCTGGCAGATATCTTAACTTGGATGTCGGCCCACCACCTCAAGCTCAACCACGACAAGACAGAACTGTTCTTCCTCTCGGGGAAACCCGAGCACTCCGTTCTGCCACCTCAGCCCAGTCCAAGCTCTTCTCTGTCCTGGCACCCCAATGGTGGAACTAACTTCCCCATGAAGCTAGGACAGCAGAGTCCCTGCCCATCTTCCAAAAACATCTGAAACCCTTCAAACAGTATCTTAAATAATCCTCCTCCTCACCTCAACCCCTCCCCTTCTAGCTCTGTCTCTACTGATAGCTGTGTTATTGAGGAAACATGTACTTTCTATGCCTGTGATATGTGGTTGTCCCACCTAACCATCTTAAGATGAATGCACTAACTGTAAGTCGCTCTGGATAAGAGTGTCTGATAAATGTGCAACCTGCCTAACACCCACTCCCGGACCATAAGGACACTTTGAGCCACACTGGGCGCAGTTACATCCAAGCGATGAAACTTAAAAGGTATTTGGGGAACCCCAACTTGCTGCAGCACAGATATCATCAATCGTCATTCCCTTGAACACTGCCCAAGAAGCCGCCACACCCCTAGACAACCCTTTTCCTTTGCCTCCACAACTCAACGAGAAATACGCTGGTTAGAAAGCACCCTACCTCGACCTGGATTAGCGAAACAGACAAAAATGCGGGACAGAAATGCAGATATCCTTGGTCTTATCCATATACCGGACACAGGCCATGCAACCGCTGTTCTCAGGAAGCAGAGGATGTGAGCAGCTAAAAAGGCTTTAGGACGTAACATGACTTCGCCAGGCGCAAACTCCAAACAGGAAGGCTGCACTGATAGAGCGTAGAGATCCCCAGTCTTTGTAGGAAAGGACCTTCAGGTCTACAGACTCCAATAGTTGAAACGGAGGCTCACACAGCCAGGTTCCATGTTTAGACACTGGTCTGAGCCGACACACGCCTTTCAGGAACCGCACCACCAGAGGAAGAGATCCCGGGGTAGAGACGTCAATCCCAGAGGAAGAGATCCCGGGGTAGAGACGTCAATCCCAGAGGAAGAGATCCCGGGGTAGAGACGTCAATCCCAGAGGAAGAGATCCCGGGGTAGAGACGTCAATCCCAGAGGAAGAGATCCCGGGGTAGAGACGTCAATCCCAGAGGAAGAGATCCCGGGGTAGAGACGTCAATCCCAGAGGAAGAGATCCCGGGGTAGAGACGTCAATCCTAGAGGAAGAGATCCCGGGGTAGAGATCCCTACATGACACGCCGCTGCCGTATAAACCTTCCATGTGGAAAAAGAAAAGCCCTGCTCAAAAAGACCCTGCAAGGTAGGCCTTGAAATACATCCACAGGTACACCTTCAATTGACTCAAATTGTCAATTAGCCTATCAGAAGCTTCGAAAGCCATGACATCAATTTCCGGAATTTTCCAAGCTGTTTAAAGGCACAGTCAACTTAGTGTATGTAAACTTCTGACCCACTGGAATTGTGATACAGTGAATTATAAGTGAAATAATCTGTCTGCAAACAATTGTTGGAAAAATTACTTTTGTCATGCACAAAGTAGATGTCCTAACCGACTTGCCAAAACTATACTTTGTTTACAAGAAATGTGTGGAGTGGTTGAAAAACGAGTTTTAATGACTCCAACCTAAGTGTATGTAAACTTCCGACTTCAGCTGTAGCTTTCAAATTCAACCTTTTCAGTGGGCAAACCCACAGATCCCATATCTGCAGCTGTGAGTGCCAAACTCTCCCGTGATAATAGATCCTGACGACACGGAACCCTCCACGGGTCCCTGCCCAACAGGCGGATGATCTCCGGGAACCAGGGTTGTCTTCCCAGCGGGGAGCCTCCAGAATCAACAACAGACCCTCCGGATGGACCCTCTCCACGGTGGCCTGAATCAGGACCACCAAAGGAAACGCATAAAGCAGGGTCCCACGGCCATTGATAAGCCAAAGCATTCGTTCCCAATGAAGCACCTAGATCCCTCATTGAGAAGAACAGACGATAATGCGCTCTTTCTCGCAATGTGTTAGATCTACGTAAAGATCTACGGCGGCCCTACCGAACCGATCCCATATCTGGGCAACCACTGAGGGGTTTGCCATCTCCACTCCGTAGAGATAGGACACCCCCTGGAAACTAGATCCAGGAAGATACGTCAACCTGAGTGACTGGAAATGTGCACTGCTCCATACAAGCAGATAACTTTTAGGAGAAAGAAAACTGTGTCCCCCCCCGACTGTTGATATACGCCACTGCCGTCCTGTTGTTGGACTTTACCAACACATGCTGGCCCTCCAACATTGGAAGGAAATGCCTCACCATTAGCAAAACAGTCAGACGCTCTAGGTAATTGATATGCAGCGCCCTTTGAGCTGTTGACCAAATCCCTCTTTCTGAATAGCTCACACACAGCGCTCCCCATCCCAGTACGGATGTCATGAACACCCTGTGGGACAGGGATACCTTCAGCAACGGCGAGATTTTTACATTTTAGTCATTTAGCAGACACTCTTATCCAGAGCGACTTACAGGAGCAATTAGGGTTAAGTGCCTTGCTTAAGGGCACATCGACAGATTTTTCACCCAGTTGGCTCGGGGATTAGAACCAGCGACCTTTCGGTTACTGGCACAACACTCTTACCCACTAAGCTACCTGCCGCCCGAGATGCATCCAGACGCTGAAACAGACGCGTCCACATTCCCAAAGGCGCCACAGCCACACTACATGACCAAAAGTATGTGGACACCTGCTCGTCGAACATCTCATTTCAAAATCATGGGCATTGATATGTGGAGTTGGTCCCCCCCTTTGCTGCTATAACAGCCTCCACTATTCTGGGAAGGCTTTCCACTAGATGTTGGAACAATGCTGCTGGGACTTGCTTCCATTCAGCTACAAGAGCATTAGTGAGGTCGGGCGCTGATGTTGGGCAATTAGGCCTGGCTCGCTGTCGGCGTTCCAATTAATCCCAAAGGTGTTCGATGGGGTTGAGGTCAAGGCTTTGTGCAGACCAGTCAAGTTCTTTCACACCGATCTCGACAAACCATTTCTGTATGGACCTCGCTTTGTGCACGGGGACATTGTCATGCTGAAACAGGAAAGGGCCTTCCCCAAACTGTTGCCACAAAGTTGGAAGCACAGAATCGTCTAGAATGTCATTGTATGCTGTAGCGGTAAGATTTCACTTCACTTAAACTAAGGTGCCCAGCCCGAACCATGAGAAACAGCCCCAGACCATTATATACAGTTGGCACTGTGCATTGGGGCAGGTAGCGTTCTCCTGCCATCCGCCAAACCCAGATTCGTCCATTTGACTGCCAGATGGTGAAGTGTGATTCACTACTCCAGAGAACTCGTTTCCACTGCTCCAGAGTCCAATGGAGGCGAGCTTTACAGAACTCCAGCCGACGCTTGGCATTGCGCATGGTGATCTTTGGCTTGTGTGCGGCTGCTTGGCCATGGAAACCTATTTCATGAAGCTCCCAACGAACAGTTCTTGTGCTGACGTTGCTTCCAGAGGCAGTTTGGAACTGGGTAGTGATTGTTGCAACCGAGGACAGATTATTTTTTACACGCTATGCGCTTCAGCACTCGCCGGTCCCGTTCTGTGAGCTTGTGTGGCCTACCACTTTGCGGCTGAGCCGTTGTTGCTCCTAGACGTTTCCACTTCACAATAACAGCTCTTATGCAACGTTCCATCGCTCTTGGGAATAAAGTAGTACGGGCTGTACCAACCGCCCTGTAGTTCTGACCCGGGGACCACCCGGACCCGGATAGCCTGCTTTAGAAGGAGAGAGGAAAGCTCCTTTCTCAGAAAAGGCGCTAGGACCTAGGGGACCATTGACGTAATGACGTCACAAAGAGGAGGAGGACGCACAGCGCTCGTGAGTATCTTTAATTTCATTTGTGAAACCACATGCCCTAGGGCAGGTCCTAGCCCCCCCCCCCCTTTAGGCGACCTGAAGAGCAAAGAATTGAGGAAACGAATGCGAGCCCCGGTATTATAGCCAGGAAGTCAGGACTTCCGAGGGCGGGCTCAGTATCCATTGGCCCATTGGGCGTGATTTCAGTTTTCATCAAGTGAATATGATTGGTCGTTGACTCCCCATAGTATGTTACCCACTGAAAGGGAACAGCTTAATTGTTTTTTTGTTTTTTTTACAGACCATCATACTGTTTGAATCAGCTTCTATCACCAGACCATCAGACTGTTGAACCGCTTCTATTACCATCAGACTGTTGAACAGCTTCTATTACCATCAGACTGGTTGACATCAGACGTGAACAGCTCATTAGCATCAGACTGTTGACAGCTTCTATACCATCAGACTTGAAGGCGTCTCATTACCATCAGCTGTTTGAACAGTTTATTACCATCAACGTTGAACAGTTTATACCATCGGGTCGTTGAACAGCTTGTATTACCATCCGACTGTTGAACAGCTTCTATTCAACCATCAAACTGTTGAACAGCTTCTATTACCATCAGACTGTTGAACAGCTTCTATTACCATCAGACTGTTGAACAGCTTCTATTACCATCAGACTGTTGAACAGCTTCTATTACCAGACCATCAGACTGTTGAACAGCTTCTATTACCATCAGACTGTTGAACAGCTTCTATTACCATCAGACTGTTGAACAGCTTCTTGGAGGAATGTGAATTGGATGAATGTGAATTGGATGAATGTGAATTGGATGAATGTGAATTGGATGAATGTGAATTGGATGAACGTGAATTGGATGAATGTGAATTGGATGAATGTGAATTGGATGTATGTGAATGAGATGAATGTGAATTGGTTGAATGTGAATTTGATAGGAGGAAAGTAAATGTTATAGCTCCCTAATTTGGCAAACACCTACATAAAGACATATTATGTCATCCTTTATGATATTTCTGATCTGTGAAGGTGTGGACAACCAGACAATAGTGTGTGTGTCCTGTAACCTTGACTACTAGAGGAGGACAGTGCATAACAGGGGTGTCGAACTCATTAATTGAGGGCCTAGTCTCTGCTGGGTTTTCCTTTCAATTAAGACCTAGACAACCAGGTGTAAAGCATGCCCACACATAGCCTAGTGTATACACTACTATAACCCACACATAGCCTAGTGTATACACTAATATAACCCACACATAGCCTAGTGTATACACTAATATAACCCACACATAGCCTAGTGTATACACTACTATAACCCACACATAGCCTAGTGTATCTACTAATATAACCCACACATAGCCTAGTGTATCTACTAATATAACCCACACATAGCCTAGTGTATACACTAATATAACCCACACATAGCCTAGTGTATACACTAATATAACCCACACATAGCCTAGTGTATACACTAATATCACCCACACATAGCCTAGTGTATACACTAATATAACCCACACATAGCCTAGTGTATACACTACTATAACCCACACATAGCCTAGTGTATACACTAATATAACCCACACATAGCCTAGTGTATACACTACTATAACCCACACATAGCCTAGTGTATACACTAATATAACCCACACATAGCCTAGTGTATACACTAATATCACCCACACATAGCCTAGTGTATACACTACTATAACCCACACATAGCCTAGTGTATACACTAATATAACCCACACATAGTCTAGTGTATATACTAATATCACCCACACATAGCCTAGTGTATACACTACTATAACCCACACATAGCCTAGTGTATACACTAATATAACCCACACATAGCCTAGTGTATATACTAATATAACCCACACATAGCCTAGTGTATACACTAATATCACCCACACATAGCCTAGTGTATACACTAATACAAACCACACGTAGTCTAGTGTATATACTAATATATAACCCAATGTTGAAACAACTGTTCTTGGAAAGGTAGAATCAATTCCAAGACCTCTTCTCACAAATCTTGAAAGTCAGGAGTTCTGATTCATTTAATGGTTAAGAAGGAACAAAAACACAGGAGAGAGGACTGGACTTGAATGCAACCGCTTTAACTAGTTGCCTTGAACGTAGCTCCCTAGCAACTCAACAAGCACCAGCTGCTACTAATTGCCAATCAGCCTCCAAGCCGGTTCGCAACACTTTAACTAGTTGCCTTGAACGCAGTTCCTCAACAAGCATCAGCTACAAATATTCCTCCGCATCTGTCGTCACTCTCCTTAATCCCAACTGCCACCCTACTTAAACCTGACCAAACGAACATTCGGCCTGTTTGTTCTGCAGTGCATGTCACTGGACACAGTGTGTTACTAGCCTCATCCAATTTTGCTGATCAAGTTCTCCACTCAGCAAGTGAACTACTCAGGACCGGGGTCATGTGTGTCGCTCTGTGCCTCTGCGATTCTTTCCATTCTATTAATAAAGACAGGAGCACTGCAGGGCTATCATCTGGACCCCCCCCCACACACCCACCCACCCACAGGATAAAGACAGGAGCACTGCAGGGCTATCATCTGGACCCCCCCCACACACCCACCCACCCACAGGCTCTTACGCACACATGTTAGTAACCTGTTTCAGAGCTCAGTTACTATAGACTGAATACAGTATATATGTCTGTGACTGACAGAGCTCAGTAACTATAGTTACTATAGTTTATATTCTGTCCTACTCTAGATCTCTCTGCTACAGATGACGCCCTCTTTTCTCCTCTCTCTCTCTCTCTCTCTCTCATACAGATGATCTCGCCCTCTATATTTTTCTTCTCTTCTCTCTCTCAGTCTCTCTCTCTCTCTCTATCTCTCTCCTCTCTCTTCTCTCTCTCTCTCGATCTCTGCTCTCTCTCCTCTCTCACTCTCTCTATGTCTCCGTCTCTCTATGTCTCTCTCTATCATTCTCTGTCTCTTGTCTCTCTCTCTCTCTCTACTATCTCTATCTCTCTCTCGTCTCTCTCTATAGCTCTCTCTCTCTCTTTGTCTGTCTGTCGGTTGTCTGTGCTCTCTCTCTCTTCTCTTCTCTCGGTCTCTCTGTGATCTACTCTCTAGTCTCTCTCTATCGACTTTCGATCTCCATATATCCTCTGATCTCGCTCGCATGAGACAGAGAGACTCTGTCTTTCTCTCCCACTTTCCCCTCACCCTTGCTCTATTCTTCTCCAACTCTCTCCTCCTCCCCCTTAGTGAGGATTAATGTGGTCTCATTTAAAGATAGATGCCATTAGTTTTTAGAAGTCAGCCGGGTAAAACAGCACCATCTGCTCTCACCGGATCTCTCCATTATATATTTCACTAATCACACCTGCGGCATAGGCACAAATTGTGGCTAGGCCTGAGTAAAAGTGACTTGGCCAACATTTTCCAGCAAATATACATGCAACAATACCCTGCCATATTTAAGTGAAAATGAGTGCAATCACATTGCATCATATAATCCCCTATATAGTGTACTTTGAGGTTCTGGACCGGTTCCGACCAATATTTCATATAATAACCAATATCATATAATTTGATTTTTACTATATTTATAAAGAATTTCAGTCATTTCAATCCATATTGCCCCACTTTTGTTGAATAGGAATACAATCGTATATGATTTCTCATCTTTTCAAAGTATGTGCACTATGTACTTGTATCCTCAAAAGTGAAAACCACCTCAGCAATTTAGAACTATTTTTAGCAGAAAGGCAGTGCCGACCCTTCATTCAGAGCAGGTGGGGCAGAGCCTGTTTTGTATGTTATTTTGGCATTAATACGTGTTACATATCAGTTTGCAAAGAATGTAAAAAATTAATCATCATTGATTTAATATAGACACATACAATGATGGTCTCTTTTTTGCTTTCTTGAGTAAGGCAACTCCAAAATGCAGGTGTTTCAGCCTAGCTCAGTGCTTTCTGTGGTGGAGGGGCAGCCAGCGGAAAATACGGAGCATAAGCGTTGGTAATGTTCTCTAGTTGCGCCGTGATTGGCTCAGTGTTCTGTCACTCATGGGGACACTATGTCACCGCAAAATCTACGGGGAGAGCTCGAAAGTTCAAGCCCCTTAGGTGCTGGCATAGAGTTACATTGGAAGTGCCCATCCAAGAAGGCTCACGGTCATTAGCCACAGATACATTACGTCAAATCACATTATATCTACAGTAGCTTTGATTGGACTGATCATGTCAAATCACATTATATCTACAGTAGCTTTGGTTGGACTGATCACGTCAACATCATACTATATCTACAGTAGCTTTGATTGGACTGATCATGTCAACATCACATTATATCTACAGTAGCTTTGGTTGGACTGATCATGTCAACATCATGCTATATCTACAGTAGCTTTGGTTGGACTGATCATGTCAACATCACATTATATCTACAGTAGCTTTGGTTGGACTGATCATGTCAACATCATGCTATATCTACAGTAGCTTTGATTGGACTGATCATGTCAACATCATGCTATATCTACAGTAGCTTTGATTGGACTGATCATGTCAACATCATGCTATATCTACAGTAGCTTTGATTGGACTGATCATGTCAACATCATGCTATATCTACAGTAGCTTTGATTGGACTGATCATGTCAACATCATGCTATATCTACAGTAGCTTTGATTGGACTGATCACGTCAACATCATGCTATATCTACAGTAGCTTTGATTGGACTGATCATGTCAACATCACATTATATCTACAGTAGCTTTGTTGACTGATCATGTCAACATCATGATATCTACCGTAGCTTTTGATTGGACTGATCATGTCAACATCATGCTATATCTCCAGTAGCTTTGATGGATGATCATGTCAACATCATGCTATATCTACAGTAGCTTTGATTGGACTGATCATGTAAACATCATGCTATATCTACAGTAACTTTGATGTGGACTGATCTGTCAACATCACATTATATCTACAGTAGCTTTTGATTGGACTGATCATGTCAACATCATGCTATATCTACAGTAGCTTTGATTGGACTGATCATGTCAACATCATGCTATATCTACAGTAGCTTTGATTTGGACTGATTCATGTCAACATCATGCTATATCTTACAGTAGCTTTGATTGGACTGATCATTGTCAACATCACATTATATCTACAGTAGCTTTGATTGGACTGATCATGTCAACATCATGCTATATATTACAGTAGCTTTGATTGGACCTGAATCATGTCAAATCATGCTATATCTACAGTAGCTTTGATTGGACTGATCATGTCAACATCATGCTATATCTACAGTAGCTTTGATTGGACTGATCATGTCAACATCACATTATATCTACAGTAGCTTTGATTGGACTGATCATGTCAACATCATGCTATATCTACAGTAGCTTTGATTGGACTGATCATGTCAACATCACATTATATCTACAGTAGCTTTGATTGGACTGATCATGTCAACATCATGCTTTCCAAATCTTAGCTAGCAAGCTAGCAGTCATCATGAATCAAGTCAATAATCTACTGGCAAATCCTTTTAAATCAAATTATAGAAACAATTTATCGGTGCTCATCGGCCATTGGACATAAACATTACACAACAAGTCGGAAATCACAAATTCAATAATGAGTGGTTTGGAAGGAATCAGTGTGCTAACTGCAAGCATTGCAAAGCAATCACTAGCCTGCTATTCAGTGGAGTGGGTGTGTGGTCCAAGTCTGGGTTTAAGGGTCTCTTTTCCAAGCTTAAAAGGATAAACATGCAACACCACGGACCAGAAAAGGGTGAATACATTGGCCTTGCTGTCAATCCAGCATGACTTCTGCCACGTTCAAAACAACTGGAAACTCGGAACTGGGAAATCTTAGACTTCAGTGAGTTCAAGACAACTGGGAACTCGGAAAAGAACGAGCTCCGACTGGGAAATTACGTTTTGAACGGTCATCCAACTCAAAATTCCAAGTCGGGAACTCGGGCCTCTTTCTAGAGCTCCGACCTGAAGATCACTGACGTCATGATTCAACCTTGTTTTTTTTCAGAGTTCCCAGTTGTCTTGAAAGTACCATCAATTCAGAGAATGCCAGAGTTTGATAACAAAGTTTGGTGATATAATTTGCCCATGAAAGACTGCCACGCCACATTCCTGTTCTAGTGAGCACAGCACAACAAGGTGGGTCCAAAAATGTCTTGTATGCTGCTGCATAAATTATGTAATATGCCAGGGATATACAATTGAAGTCGGACGTTTACATACACCTTAGCCAAACACATTTAAACTCAGTTTTTCACAATTCCTGACATTTAATCCTAGTAAAAATTCCCTCTCTTAAATCAGTTAGGATCACCACTTTATTTTAACAATGTGAAATGTCAGAATAAAAGTAGAGAAAATTATTTATTTAAGCTTTTATTTCTTTCATCACATTCCCAGTGGGTCAGAAGTTTACATACACTCAATTAGTATTTGGTAGCATTGCCTTTAAATTGTTTAACTTGGGTCAAACGTTTCGGGTAGCCTTCCACAAGCTTCCCACAATAAGTTGGGTGAATTTTGGCCCATTCCTTCTGACAGAGCTGGTGTAACTGAGTCAGGTTTGTAGGCCTCCTTGCTCGCACACGTTTTTTCAGTTCTGCCCACAAATTTTCTATAGGTTTGAGGTCAGGGCTTTGTGATGGCCACTCCAATACCTTGACTTTGTTGTCCTTAAGCCATTTTGCCACAACTTTGGAAGTATGCTTGGGGTCATTGTCTATTTGGAAGACCCATTTGCGAACAAGCTTTAACTTCCTGACTGATGTCTTGAGATATGCTTCAATATATCCACATAATTTTCCTTCCTCATGATGCCATCTATTTTGTGAAGTGCACCAGTCCCTCCTGCAGCAAAGCACCCCCACAGCATGATGCTGCCACCCCCGTGCTTCACGGTTGGGATGGTGTTCTTCGGCTTGCAAGTACCCTCTTTTTCCTCCAAACATAACGATGGTCATTATGGCCAAACAGTTCTATTTTTGTTTCATCAGACCAGAGGACATTTCTCCAAAAAGTACAATCTTTGTCCCCATGTGCAGTTGCAAACCGTAGTCTGGCTTTTTTATGGCGGTTTTGGAGCAGTGGCTTCTTCCTTTCTGAGCGGCCTTTCAGGTTATATCGATATAGGACTCGTTTTACTGTGGATATAGATACTTTTGTACCTGTTTCCTCCAGCATTTTCACAAGGTCCTTTGCTGTTGTTCTGGGATTGATTTGCACTTTTCGCACCAAAGTACGTTAATCTCTAGGAGACAGAACACGTCTCCTTCCTGAGCGGTATGACAGCTGCGTAGGTCCCATGGTGTTTATACTTGCGTACTATTGTTTGTACAGATGAACGTGGTACCTTCAGGCGTTTGGAAATTGCTCCCAAGGATGAACCAGACTTGTGGAGGTCTGCAATTTTCTTTCTGAGATCTTGGCTGATTTATTTTCATTTTCCCATGATGTCAAGCAAAGAGGCACTGAGTTTGAAGGTAGGCCTTGAAATACATCCACAGGTACACCTCCAATTGGCTTCTGAAGCCATGACATCATTTTCTGGAATTTTCCAAGCTGTTTAAAGGCACAGTCAACTTAGTGTATGTAAACTTCTGACCCACTGGAATTGTGATACAGTGAATTATAAGTGAAATAGTCTGTCTGTAAACAATTGTTGGAAAAAAGGACTTGTGTCATGCACAAAGTAGATGTCCTAACCGACTTGCCAAAACTATAGTTTGTTAACAAGAAATAAGTGCATGTAAACTTCCGACTTCAACTGTAGCTAACCTGACCTGAAGATCACTGATGTCGTGATTCAACCTTGTTGTTTTTCCTCAGTTCCCAGTTGTCTTGAAAGCAACATCCAGAGAATGACAGACTTTGATGACAAAGTTTGCCCACGATGGACCGACGTGCCACCTTCCTGTTCAAGTGAGCACAGCACAACAAGGTGAGTCCAAAAATGTACTATGCCAGGGAGATACGTATACTGTAGCTAAGAAAGTAATACTAAGTGTATGTTGTGTAGTAAGCTGTTAGTAGCCCATGTGCCTCACCCTAATAATTTGGTCCCTTTCCCCCTCAAAACTACTGCTCATTACCTGTATAAAAGACACCTGGGAGCCAGAAATCTTTCTGATTGAGAGGGGGTCAAATACTTATTTCCCTCATTAAAATGCAAATTAATTTATAACATTTTTGACATGCGTTTTTCTGGATTTTTGTTGTTGTTATTCTGTCTCCCACGGTTCAAATAAACCTACCATTAAAATTATAGACTGATCATGTCTTTGTCAGTGGGCAAACGTACAAAATCAGCAGGGGATCAAATACTTTTTTCCCTCACTGTAGGCCCTAACAGTTTGTGGGCACCGTTTCTCACCGTTATAGTGCAATGAATGTATTGTTTAGTGTTGTGTTGTGTCGTGGCTTTTCTGGCATGCATCCCCCCCCAAAAATGGGAGTTTGCCCCACCAAGATTTACATGCTAAAATCGCCACTGCAGAAAGGTGAGTTCCGGACCTTTCTAAAAAATATGTAGCATTACCAGTTATTGTTTACGGCCATCTAATGAAAAATAATGACTTTTGGGTATGTCTATTTAGGCGTAAATGTACATTTTGCCCTTAAATTCAAGAGGTCATTAATGCATAATACAGGTTAAATGTGACCAGGAAACACCAGGAATTGGCAAACAAGCCCGTTATTAGAGCTGTTGCCAAGTAGGCAGCGCAACTAAAAAAATGTCAACTGACTGTCAGAGTCCAACTGTAAACCAATATAAGAAGATACACAACATCGTAGGAGGTGCGTGGGTTTCATGTTTGGGGAAGCAGCTCAGCCACAACCAGAGGGACATTTTGAAGGAAGATTCGGGAAAGAATGGGCCTTTTACAAACCCATTTTATGCAATTCTATGACACTTTAATTGTCTGGAGACATTATGAGAATCTTTAATAATAGGCTATAGGACTACTACAAAGATTACAGGGTAGGCCCACTGCTGACTAACGGTGACAAACTGAGATCAATAATAAAGAGCTTGTCTTGAATGTAACTATGAAAAGGGGATGTACCATATGATATCTTCTGGACTGGCAACGTGGTTCTGCTGAGGGTTCCCTGTTCTGCTGAGGGTTCCCTGTTCTGCTGAGGGTTCCCTGTTCTGCTGAGGGTTTCCTGTTCTGCTGAGGGTTCCCTGTTCTGCTGAGGGTTCCCTGTTCTGCTGAGGGTTCCCTGTTCTGCTGAGGGTTCCCTGTTCTGCTGAGGGTTCCCTGTTCTGTTGAGGGTTCCCTGTTCTGCTGAGGGTTCCCTGTTCTGCTGAGGGTTCCCTGTTCTGCTGAGGGTTTCCTGTTCTGCTGAGGGTTTCCTGTTCTGCTGAGGGTTCCCTGTTCTGCTTGAGGGTTCCCGTTCTGCTGAGGGTTCCCTGTTCTGCTGAGGGTTCCCTGTTCTGCTGAGGGTTCCCTGTTCTGCTGAGGGTTCCCTGTTCTGTTGAGGGTTCCCTGTTATGCTGAGGGTTCCCTGTTCTGTTGAGGGTTCCCTGTTCTGCTGAGGGTTCCCTGTTCTGTTGAGGGTTCCCTGTTCTGCTGAGGGTTCCCTGGTTTTGTTGAGGGTTTCCCTGTTCTGCTGAGGGTTCCCTGTTTCTGCTGAGGTTCCCTGTTCTGCTGAGGGTTCCCTGTTCTGCTGAGGGTTCCCTGTTCTGCTGAGGGTTCCCTGTTTCTGTTGAGGGTTCCCTGTTCTGCTGAGGGTTCCCTGTTTCTGCTGAGGGTTCCCTGTTCTGCTGAGGGTTCCCTGTTTCTGTTGAGGGTTCCCCTGTTCTGCTGAGGGTTCCCCTGTTCTGCTGAGGGTTCCCTGTTCTGCTGAGGGTTCCCTGTGCTGCTGAGGGTCTCCCTGTTCCCTGTCTGTTGAGGGTTCCCTGTTCTGCTTTAGGTTCCCGTTTCTGTGAGGGGTTTCCCCGTTTTTGGGTGAGGGTTCCCTGTTCTGTGAGGGTTTCCCTGTTCTTTGAGGGTTCCCCCGTTCTGTGAGGGTTCCCTGTTCCCGTGAGGGTTCCCTGTTCTGTTTAGGTTCCCTGTTCTGCTGAGGGTTCCCTGTTCTGTTTAGGGTTCCCTGTTCTGTTGAGGGTTTCCCTGTTCGGGTGGGGTTCCCTGTGCTGCTGAGGGTTCCCTGTTTCTGCTGGGGTTCCCTGTTCTTTTTAGGGTTTTCCCCGTTCTGTTGAGGGTTCCCTGTTCTGTGAGGTTCCTGTTCTGCTGAGGTTTTCCCCGTTCTGTGAGGGTTCCCTGTTCTGCTGAGGGTTCCCTGTTGCTGCTGAGGGTTTCCCTGGTTCTGCTGAGGGTTCCCTGTTCTGTTGAGGTTCCCTGTTCTGTTGAGGGTTTCCCCGTTTTGGGCCCCGAGTGGTTCCCTGTGCTGCTGAGGGTTCCTGTCCCTGAGGGTTCCCTGTTCTGCTGAGGGTTCCCTGTTCTGCTGAGGGTTCCCTGTTCTGCTGAGGGTTCCCTGTTTCTGTTTGAGGGTTCCCTGTTCTGCTGAGGGTTCCCTGTGCTGGCTGAGGGTTTCCCTGTTCTGCTGAGGGTTCCCTGTTTCTGTTGATGGTTCCCTGTTCTGTTGAGGGTTCCCTGTTCTGTTGAGGGTTCCCTGTTCTGCTGAGGGTTCCCTGTTCTGCTGAGGGTTCCCTGTTCTGCTGAGGGTTCCCTGTTCTGCTGAGGGTTCCCTGTTCTGCTGAGGGTTCCCTGTTCTGCTGAGGGTTCACCCAATGATAAACTCACCGGGGTGCCAAGAGATTGGTCCTGGAGTAGCCTACTAATGGACAGGGTTGGGTAGGTTACTTTCTAAATGTAATCCATTACAGTTACTAGTTAACTGTACAAAATTGTAATCAGTAATGTACAGTGCATTCGGAAAGTATTCAGACCCCTTGACTTTTTCCACATTTTGTTACGTTACAGCCTTATTCTAAGATTGATTATATTTTTTTCCTCATCAATCTACACACAATACCCCATAATGACAATGCAAAAACAGTTTATTTTATATTTTTGTATTATTATTATTTTTCATTAAAAAACTGAAATATCACATTTACGTAAGTATTCAGACACTTTACTCAGTACTTTGTTGAAGCACCTTTGGCAGTGATTACAGCCTCGAGTCTTCTTGGGTATGAAGATACAAGCTTGGCACACCTGTATTCGGGGAGTTTCTCCCATTCTTCTCTGCAGATCCTCTCAAGCTCTGTCAGGTTGGATGGGGAGCGTCACTGCACAGCTATTTTCAGGTCTCTCCAGAGATGTTCGATCGGGTTCAACTTCAGGCTCTGGCTGGGCCACTCAAGAACATTCAGAGACTTGTCCCGAAGCCACTCCTGCGTTGTCTTGGCTGTGTGCTTAGGGTCGCTGTCCTGTTGGAAGGTGAACATTCACCCCAGTCTGAGGTCCTGAGCGCTCTGGAGCAGGTTTTCATCAAGGATCTCTCTGTACTTTGCTCCGTTCATCTTTCCCTCGACCCTGACTAGTCTCCCAGTCCATGATGCTGAAAAACATCCCCACAGCATGATGCTTCCACCACCATGCTTCACTGTAGGGATGGTGCCAGGTTTCCTCCAGACGTGACGCTTGGCATTCAGGCCAAAGAGTTCAATCTTGGTTTCATCAGAGCAGAGAATCTTGTTTCTCATGGTATGAGAGTCCTTTAGGTGCCTTTTGGCAAACTCCAAGCAGGCTGTCATGTGCCTTTTACTGAGGAGGGGCGACCGTCTGGCCACTCTACCATAAAGGCCTGATTGGTGGAGGGCTGCAGAGATGGTTGTCCTTCTGGAAGGTTTTCCCATCTCCACAGTGGAACTCTGGAGCTCTGTCATAGTGACCATCGGGTTCTTGGTCACCTCCCTGACCAAGGCCCTTCTCCCCCGATTGCTCAGTTTGGCTGAGCGGACAGTTCTAGGAAGAGTCTTGGTGGTTCCAAATTTCTTCCATTTATGAATGATGGAGGCCACTGTGTTCTTGGTGACCTTCAATGCTGAATGATTTTTCGGTACCCTTCCCCAGATCTGTGACTCGACACAATCCTGTCTTGGAGCTCTACGGACAATTTCTTCTACCTCATGGCTTGTTTTTTGCTCTGACATGCCCTGTCAACTGTGGGACCTTATATAGACAGGCGTGTGCCTTTCCAAATGTACAATCAATGTAATTTACCACAGGTGGACTCCCAAGTTGTACAAACATATCAAGGATGATCAATGGAAACAAGATGCACCTGAGCTCAATTTTGAGTCTCATAGCAAAGGGTCTGAATACTTATGCAATAAGGTATTTCCGTTTCTTTATTTTTAATACATTTGCAAACATTTCAAAAAACCTGTTTTCGCTTTGTCATTATGGGGTATTGTGTGTAGATTGATGAGGAAAAACATTTATTTAATCAATTTTAGAATAAGGCTGTAGTGTAACAAAATGTGGAAAAAGTCAAGGGGTCTGAATACTTTCTGAATCCACTGAAGGCTACTATAAGGCCATCACCATTAAGATGCAGAGAAACAGATAGATGCAGAGACAGATAGATGCAGAGACAGATAGATGCAGAGACAGATAGATGCAGAGACAGATAGATGCAGAGACAGATAGATGCAGAGACAGATAGATGCAGAGACAGATAGATGCAGAGACAGATAGATGCAGAGACAGATAGATGCAGAGACAGATAGATGCAGAGACAGGATAGATGCAAGACGGATAGATCAGAGATAGATGCAGAGACAGATAGATGCAGAGACAGATAGATGCAGAGACAGATAGATGCAGAGACAGATAGATGCAGAGACAGATAGATGCAGAGACAGATAGATGCAGAGACAGATAGATGCAGAGACGGATAGATGCAGAGACAGATAGATGCAGAGACAGATAGATGCAGAGACAGATAGATGCAGAGACAGATAGATGCAGAGACAGATAGATGCAGAGACAGATAGATGCAGAGACAGATAGATGCAGAGACAGATAGATGCAGAGATGCAGAGATGGATATAAGTGCTATGATAGATTCCTACAGAGAAAATGCTGATTGATACCGTCCCTATACATTATGTATAAACAAAACCTAAAGATGACCAGCAGCCTAGATTGAATACAACTATGAAGTTAACAGTAGACTATTACCTGCCTATGTAGACTACTGTAACTGACTTGGTCCATGATAAGCATGCTTTTTGACTGACCAGATACCATCTCTATTTTAACAGAAACAAGTAGGCTACTCCACTAACCTTTTGTACATTTCTCCTACTTTTAACAAAACTAAATATAGCAGCCGTTAAACCGTATAATCACAGACTCTCTTATCTCCCTCGCAACAGCTGGTCAGGAAAAGACACACGGCCTGAGAGGAGACTAGGGCTCAAGATGAGCTGCACACCACACACACACACACACACACACACACACACACACACACACACACACAGGAACGTGCACAGAGAGGGTTCAACCTGCCCTTTTACCCTCCTATGAAAATGTGTCCCCTCAGCTCGGTGGATTTTTAGAATTTTATGAATTCATTTTTTATGTTATTTTGATTATCTTTTCATTTTTCATTTAAAATAGAATGAATGGAATTAACTCTTAAAGACAACCTACCGCTAATGGACCAAGTATGACGCGTCTTCCCAAACTTTGTTTCCGTGGTCCTGAAACTTTCCCGGTCCTGTTTTCCGCTGCACCTGCAGAATCATGGCGACTGTTGCGAGAGTGTGTTCTGTTCTGTCTGTGTTGATGGGGTGCCTAGCTAGCTAGCGGCAGGTATCACCCCCGGGCTTAGAGTGTGGACAGAAGGCTAGACGGAGGCGCGAGACAGATGTGAGGGTGATATAACAACAACATGATTGCAATTAATTTGGCCAATTCCCCGGTTGGAGGAAGATACAAATCCTCTCACCATCCGGCCATCCCTCTGGAGAGAGAGAGAGAGAGAGAGAGAGAGAGAGAAAGTGAGAGCGAATGAGAGAGAGAGAGAGAGAGAGAGAGAGAGGAAGATGGAGAGAGATGGAGAGAGATTATATCGGGAGAGAGAGGTGGAGAGAGAGAGAGGGAGAAGAGAGAGGAGAGGAGATATAGAGAGAGAGAGAGAGAGAGAGAGAGCGAGAGTGAGAAAAGAGAAGAGATAGAGAGAGAGTATAGAGAGAGACAGAGAGGAAGAGAGAGAGAGAGAGAGAGGAGAGAGAGAGAGAGAATGAGAGAGGAGAGAGAGAGGAGAGACGTGAGATAGAGATACAGAGAGATAGGAGAGATGAGATATATAAGATAGAGACAGATACTCGACAGAGACAGATAGATAGAGAGAGAGGATGAGACTCTCTTCTCCCTCTCCCTCTCCCTCTCTCTTCTCTCTCTATCCTCTCCTTCTGCGTCCCTCTCTCTCTCTCTCTCTATCTCTCTCTCTCTGTCATCTCTCTCCTGCTCTCCCTCTCTCTCATCTCGTAGCTCTCTCGGTCTCTCTCGCTCTCTCTCTCCCGCTCTCGCTCTCTCTCTCTCTCCTCGCTCGTCCTCTCTCTCGACTCTCTCTCTCTCTTTCTCATTATCATCTACTCTTCTCTCCCTCCGCCTCTCCCCTCTCCTCTCCCTCTCTTCTCTCCTCTACATACTCTCCCAATCACTCTCTTCTCTCTCTTACTCTCGTCTCTCTCTACTCTACATTCATGCTCTCACTACAGCTCCATACTCAGTTACCTATCGTCTCTGACTATCAGTATAGACCTATTCATCTACACTATTCTTAGCTATATATGATTTCTGTTGATAAATATAGACTGTAATCTATAGAGCCCTACTATAGCTATACTAAATCCATATATAATACGCATATAAATGATAGCTGCATAGTAATCATATGTTGTGTAAAGATAGTGTGCTATATGTTACTGTGTGTATTTAAACCATAACCTACTCACTACTAATCATTTACATTAAAATGATGCTGCAATAGTATCACTATTGTTGTGTATGATGATGTCATCAAACATAGTGTTGTTTACCAACAAATAATAAGAGGAGGATGAAGAAGGGGAGGGGGAAGGAGGGCTGAGGATGAGGAGGGGCCTGCCCAGACCTGGGACACACAGCTGAAAGGTCAATGGAAGGGGAGGGGGAAGGAGGGCTGAGGATGAGGAGGGGCCTGCCATACCCTGGCACTTTTTTTTCCCCCCCCCCCCCCCTTTTTTTTTTCCTTTTTTTGGGTTTTTTTTGTTTGGCCATTAAAATCCAAGCCTAGTTTAAATTAAAAAAAAGAATTTTAGTTATTAATGAAAAATTATAAAAGTGAATATTTTTTTTGGAAATAAATCATCTATAAGAACTAATATTTTTTGAAAATAAGGGAATAAAACAAATAAATTATATAAAATTTTTTAAAAATTTAAAAAATAACTAAAAGAAGATGAAAAAAGAGTTTTGGGTTGGGAAAAAAAGGATAAAAGGGGGGGAAATTGTTTCTTGTTAAATTACAACCCTTTTTTCCCTCCTAATTTTCTTTTTAAAAAAAAGGCTGAATGTATTTGTTATGGTGATAAAAAAGGTTTTCCAAAAATTGGAAAGGGAAGGGGAATGAATGGGGGAGGGGCGGGAGAGGAGGGGGTCCAACAAATTCAAGGAGGGGGGGGAGGGGGGGGGAGGGGGGGGCCCACCGGCCCAACCAAAGTAAGGAAGGATGAGGAGGGGGGAGAGCTCTTGCCCAGACCTGGGACACAACACGCTGAAAGGTATGGAGGCACATGGAAAGGGGGAAACTTATTAAGTTTTCCTGCCCATACCTTGACACACATCTGAAAGTCCTTGTAAACAACCCTCAGCCCTTCTAACTATTAATCACCATCACTCAATTGGTAATATAATATATATGACATAAATAATACGTGTCACAACTTGTTTTACAATACTAGCAACCCCAATTAAACCCAGAACTACTTGATGTAAAAACAGCATCGTCATCAGTGACAATGTAAAAAAAGATGTGTTACCACCAATATGACACTAGATGTGTTACCACCAATATGACACTAGATGTGTCACCACCACCAATATGACACTAGATGTGTTACCACCAATATGACACTAGATGTGTTACCACCAATATGACACTAGATGTGTTACCACCACCAATATGACACTAGATGTGTTACCACCAATATGACACTAGATGTGTTACCACCAATATGACACTAGATGTGTCACCACCAATATGACACTAGATGTGTTACCACCAGCACAACGTCAGCTCCACCCCACCCAGTTCATGTCAGAATACTATAATAAAACTCAATTAATGACTAAAATGAATACAGTTCAAATCAAATTGTATTTGTCACATTCTTCGTAAACAACAGTTTACAATAGTGAAATGCTTACTTACAGGCCCTTCCCAACAAGCCAGAGAAAAAAAATTAATATATACAGTTAGTGAGTGCATACATTTTCATACTGGCCCCCCGTGGGAATCGAACCCACAACCCTGGCGTCGCAAACGCCATGCTCTACCAACTGAGCTACATGGGACTATGAGTCCCAGTACATAGTACTGAGTAAATATGCAGGGGTACGAGGTAATAACGTGGCTATGTTTTATTTTAATTTAACTAGGCAAGTCAGTTAAGAACAAATTCTTATTTACAATGACGGCCTACACCGGCCAAACCCGGACGACGCTGGGCCAATTGTGCGCCGCCCTATGGGACTCCCAATCACAGCCGGTTGTGATACCAGGGGTTCTGTAGTGACGCCACAAGCACTGAGATGCAGAGCCTTAGACCGCTGCGCCACTCGGGAGCCCAGGGAGTATCAGTAATGAGTCAATGTGCAGGGGTACGAGGTAATAACATGGCTATATACATGGAGTGTCAGTACTGAGTCAATGTGCAGGTGATAACATGGGTATATACAGTGTCGTGACGTGACTTGCATTAATTTGATTACTGTTATTTATCAAATAAATTAACTATGTTTAATTGTTACTTGATTAAATTAATCATGTAACAAACTCATTAGGAATTTGGGGCACCACGGGAAAAGTTGTTTAACGAGTTACCATCTTCCGAATTAAACTCTTGGAAGATATATACTTATACTGTATATCTCGATAACAGTCACATATCAGTCATTACCTCATCAGTCTCATTCTGAACGTCGCATACTCCTTGATATCTGCCAGAACCCTAACCTTGCTGCCATCTGCAGACTGGTAATGCTACGGTCTAGTGAGTTTCTTCTTCTTGTGTAGAGATTGAGAGTTTCAGAGTTTCTCATCATTTCAAATGTGTGGACTAACGTCTCACGTTTCCAGGTCTTAGAGTGTCAACCATATATGACGTTCAGCTCCCGCTGCACGTCGGCTGGTCTGTAGAGGTTCAACCATTTGTAGCCGTGTAGCCACAGCTCCACGCTTCCTGGTCTAACCATTTGTAGCCGTGTAGCCACAGCTCCACGCTTCCTGGTCTAACCATTTGTAGCCGTGTAGCCACAGCTCCACGCTTCCTGGTCGTTCTCGTTCAAAGTTCTGACCATTCTAAACGTGCAGTCGCCACTCACACGTTTTCTGGTCTAATGTTAATTTGTCTTTCATGCCTTTGTACTCAGGTAAAAAGGGGGCATTCCATCACGCCGACACAATGTCTGTGCTCACTTGGGCGTGGTTCCTGCTATTCAAAATATGGCTCCATTGAACCACGTAGCCTCCACAGTGTGGGTTTCACCAGCTGCTGGACCCAGAGACCAGACAGGGCTCAGCTTGCATCAGGTTGAAGAGTTCTAGAGTTTAGCAGCTGGTTGAAGAGTTCTAGAGTTTAGCAGCTGGTTGAAGAGTTCTAGAGTTTAGCAGCTGGTTGAAGAGTTCTAGAGTTTAGCGGCTGATGGAAGAGTTACTGACTGGGCAAAAGTTCTAATGAGAAAACAATTATCTCATTAGAAGGCTAAAATCACATTGCTATCTTAACCAGTATACACTCATATTTAATCATATATTTTATATTACATTTACATTTACATCATTTAGCAGACACTCTTATCCAGAGCGACTTACAAATTGGTGCATTCAACTTATGATAGCAAGTGGGACAACCACTTAGAATGATTACTTTATACTATTCCAGGTATTCCTTAAAGAGGTAGGGTTTCAAGTGTCTCCGGAAGGTGGTCAGTGACTCCGCTGTCCTGGTGTCGTGGGGGAGCTTGTTCCACCATTGGGGTGCCAGAGCAGCAAATAGCTTTGACTGGGCTGAGCGGGAACTGTGCTTCCATAGAGGTAGGGGGGCTAGCAGGCCAGAGGTGGATGAACGTAGTGCCCTCGTTTGGGTGTAGGGTCTGATCAGAGCCTGAAGGTAAGGAGGTGCCGTTCCCCTCACAGCTCCGTAGGCAAGCACCATGGTCTTGTAGTAGATGCGAGCCTCAACTGGAAGCCAGTGGAGTGTGCGGAGGAGCGGGGTGACATGAGAGAACTTGGGAAGGTCGAACACCAGACGGGCTGCGGCGTTCTGGATAAGTTGTAGGGGTTTAATGGCACAGGCAGGGAGCCCAGCCAACAGCGAGTTGTAGTGATCCAGACGGGAGATGACAAGTGCCTGGATTAGGACCTGTGCCGCTTTCTGTGTAAGGTAGGGTCGTACTCTGCGAATGTTGTAGAGCATGAACCTGCAGGATCGGGTCACCGCTTTGATGTTAGCAGAGAACGACAGGGTGTTGTCCAGGGTCACGCCAAGGTTCTTTTCACTCTGGGAGGAGGACACAATGTAGTTGTCAACCGTGATATAACATATATGAAAAAGTACTTGCCACCTTTCTAATTTTCTCTACTTTTGCGTATTTGTGATACTGAATGTTAACTTGAGTCAACTTTTTGAACGAGATGGGTCCCATTATGCCTGGCGAAAAACACTGCATTCCACAGTAAGAACATCATACAGGTAGTATCAGTACTGAGTCAATGTGCAGGGGTACGAGGTAATAACATGGCTATATAAAGGGAGTACCAGTACTGAGTTGATGTGCAGGGGCACGAGGTAATAACATGGCTATATACAGGGAGTACCAGTACTGAGTTGATGTGCAGGGGCACGAGGTAATGGAGGTAGATATGTATAATATTGCACATAGATTGTAGCTTCCATCAATGTATTTGTCTGCATAATTTCCATTCCCCCATACATATTTTCTGTTTATTTCAATATACAGTGCCTTCGGAAAGTATCCACACCGCTTGACTTTTTCCACATATTGATACATTTTACATTTACATTTTAGTCATTTAGCAGACGCTCTTATCCAGAGCGACTTACAGTTAGTGAATACATATTTTTTTTATACTGGCCCCCCGTGGGAATCGAACCCACAACCCTGGCGTTGCAAACGCCATGCTCTATCAACTGAGCTACATCCCTGCCGGCCATTCCCTCCCCTACCCTGGACGACGCTGGGCCAATTGTGCGCCGCCCATGAGTCTCCTGGTCGCGGCCGGCGGCGACAGAGCCTGGATTCGAACCAGGATCTCTAGTAGCACAGTTAGCACTGCGATGCAGTGCCTTAGACCACTGCGCCACTCAGGAGTACGTTACAGCCTTATTCTAAAATTGATTAAATTGTTTTTTTCCTCATCAATCTACACAAAATACCCCATAATGACAAAGCAAAAATACGTTTTAAGATTTTGTTTCTAATTTCTTAAATATAAAAAATTGAAAAATACCATTTACTCAGTACTTGTTGAAGCACCTTTTGGCAGCGATTACAGCATCAAGTCTTCATGGGTATGACGCTACAAGATTGGCACAGCTGTATTTGGGGAGTTTCTCCCATTCTTCTCTGCAGATCCTCTCAAGCGCTGTCCGGTTAGATGGGGTGCATCGCTGCACAGCTATTTTCAGGTCTCTCCAGATATTTTCGATCATGTTCAAGTCCGGGCTCTGTCTGTGCCACTCAAGGTCATTCAGAGACTTGTCCCGAAGCCACTCCTGCATTGTCTTGGCTGTGTGCTTAGGGTCATTGTCCTGTCGGAAGGTGAACCTTCGCCCCCCAATCTGAGGTCCTGAGCACTCTGGAGCAGGTTTTCATCAAGGATCTCTCTGTACTTTGCTCCGTTTATCTTTTCCTCGATCCTGACTAGTCTCCCAGTCCCTGCCGCTGAAAAACATCCCCACAATATGATGCTGCCACCACCATGCTTCACCGTAGGGATGGTGCCAGGTTTCCTCCAGACATGACGCTTGGAATTCAGGACAAAGGGTTCAATCTTGGTTTCATCAGACCAGAGAATCTTGTTTCTCATGGTCTGAGAGTCTTTAGGTGCCTTTTGGCAAACTCCAAGTGGGCTGTCATGTGCCTTTTACTGAGGAGTGGCTTCCGTCTGGCCACTCTACCATAAAGGCCTGATTGGTGGAGGGCTGCAGCGATGGTTGTCCTTCTGGAAGGTTCTCCCATCTCCACAGTGGAACTCTAGAGCTCTGTCAGAGTGACCATCGGGTGACCAATCTTGTTTCTCATAGTCTGATAGATCATCTCAAAGCACCTGAGCTAAATTTGAAGTGTCATAGCAAAGGGTTGTGAATACTCATGTAAATTAGACATTTCTGTATTTCATTTGAATAAAATAGCAACAATGTCTTAAACCATGTTTTCATTTCATCATTATGTGGGTAGATTGATGAGAAGAAAATATTTAATCCATTTTGAATTCAGGCTGTAACACAACAAAATGTGGAATAACTTAAGAGGTATGAATACTTTCTGAAGCCACTGTCTTTAGTAGGCTTATGGCAGCAGAAGCTGTTCAGGATCCTGTTGACTTTGTGCATCGGTTCTGCTTGCCGTGCGGTAGCAGAAAGAACAGTGTATGACTTGGGTGGCTGGAGTGTTTGACACATTTTAGGGCCTTCCTCTGACACCGCCTGGGAGAGAGATCCTGGATGGCAGGGAGCTCTGTATACTAGAGTACTGTATGCACCACCCTCTGTAGCACCTTGAGACCAGATTTCAAGCAGTTGCCATACCAAGCAGTGATGCAGCCAGTCATGACACTCTCAATGGGGCAGCTGTAGAACTTTTTGTGGATCTTGAGGGATCTGAGGGACCATGCCAAACGTTGATGTGAATGGGGGCGTGCTCGGCCCTCCATTTGCTGTAGTAGTCCACGATCAACTCCTTTTGTTTTGCTGACGTTGAGGGAGAGGTTGTTGTCCTGGTAACTGACCTCCTCTCTATAGGCTGTCTCATTGTCGTTCGGTGATCAGGCCTACCATCGTGTCATCAGCAAACTTAAAGATGGTGTTGTGCAGGATGCAGTCATGGATGAACAGCGAGTACAGGACGGGACTAAGCACGCACCCCTGAGGTGCCCCTGTGTTGAGGATCAGCGTGGCGGAAGTGTTGTTGCCTACCCTCACCACCTGGGGGGCGGCCCGCCAGGAAGTCCAGGATCCAGTTGCAGAGGGGGGTGTTCAGTCCCAGGGTCCTGAGCTTAGTGATGAGCTTTGAGGGCACTATGGTGTTGAACGCTGAGCTGTAGTCAATGAACAGCATTCTCACATAGGTGTTCCTCTTGTCCATGTGGGACAGGGCAGTGTGGAGATCAATAGAGATTGTGTCATCTGTGGATCTGTTGGGGTGGGTCCAGGGTGTCTGGAATGATGGTGTTGATGTGAGCCATGACCGGCCTTTTAAAGTATTTCATGGCTACAGGTGAGTGCTACGAGGCGATAGTAATTTAGACAGGTTACCTTTGCGTTCTTGGGCACAGGGAGTATTGTGGTCTATTTGAAACATGTAGCTATTACAGACAGGGTCAGGGAGAGGTTGAACCTTTTAGTAAAGACACCCGCCAGCTGGTCAGCGTCCTGGTTATCCATCTGGCCCCGCGGACTTGTGAATGTTAACTTGTTTAAATCAAATCAAATCAAAGCAAACTTTATTAATACAGGACATTTCAGACGTGGAATGCAACGCAATGTGCTTACAGAAACAAACTAATAAAAACAATGAAAATGAAATATTTACTATACAATAAACTGAACGACTAAAAATCACCCTAAGGAAAAGCAAAGCTAAAAAGGTGTGTTTTTAAGATCTCTTAAATATGTACACAGTTTCTGCCCCCCTTCAGCTTCTCCATTTAATCGATCATTGAGTGTGTGGGTTTTATATTCAACCCTGAACAGACAGGGACCTTTTGTTCTGTTGGGGAGAGGACAGTACAGCTGGTGTCTCACATGTGTGTGCTGTGTGTATGTGTGTGCGTGTGCGTGTGTGTGTGTGTGTGTGTGTGTGTGTGCGTGTGTGTGTGTGTGTGCGTGTGTGTGTGTGTGTGTGTGTGTGTGTGTGTGCATGTGTGTGTGTGTGTGTGTTCAGATGTTGACTGATGGGTGCTGATACTGCAGTAATGTAATTGTACAGCTGGATTCTCATCATGCTGCTGTGATCTACTGGCACCATCAGGACATATGTGGAACTGCAGAGCCTGACACAGAGTGCTGATCAGAAGTAGTGCACCACATGGAATAGGAACGCATCGTTCACTATGGTTGTTTACCTGTCCTATTTACCTGTCCTCACTCCCTTCTACCTGTCCTGTTCTGTCCTGTCCTGTCCTCACACTCTTCTACCTGTCCTGTCCTGTCCTCACACTCTTCTACCTGTCCTGTTCTGTCCTGTCCTGTCCTCACACTCTTCTACCTGTCCTGTTCTGTCCTGTCCTGTCCTGTCCTGTCCTGTCCTCACACTCTTCGACCTGTCCTGTCTGTCTTGTCCTCACACTCTTCTACCTGTCCTGTTCTGTCCTGTCCTGTCCTGTCCTGTCCTGTCCTCACACTCTTCTACCTGTCCTGTTCTGTTCTGTCCTGTCCTGTCCTCACACTCTTCTACCTGTCCTATCCTGTCCTGTCCTGTCCTGTCCTCACACTCTTCTACCTGTCCTGTTCTGTCCTGTCCTGTCCTCACACTCTTCTACCTGTCCTGTCCTCACACTCTTCTACCTGTCCTGTTCTGTCCTGTCCTGTCCTCACACTCTTCTACCTGTCCTGTCCTGTTCTGTCCTGTCCTGTCCTCACACTCTTCTACCTGTCCTGTTCTGTCCTGTCCTGTCCTCACACTCTTCTACCTGTCCTGTCCTGTCCTGTCCTGTCCTGTCCTGTCCTGTCCTGTCCTGTCCTCACACTCTTCTACCTGTCCTGTTCTGTCCTGTCCTGTCCTCACACTCTTCTACCTGTCCTGTCCTGTCCTGTCCTGTCCTCACACTCTTCTACCTGTCCTGTTCTGTCCTGTCCTGTCCTGTCCTCACACTCTTCTACCTGTCCTGTCCTGTCCTGTCCTGTCCTGTCCTGTCCTGTCCTGTCCTGTCCTGTCCTGTCCTGTCCTGTTCTGTACCTGACACCAAATGGTTCTCAGTAGTCCCTCTCTCCTCCTCTACTCACACATCTGTTGTTCTTCCTCTTCTTCTTTTCTCCAGTTCTCCCAACACACATACACACAGAAAACACACACACACACACACACACACACACACACACACACACACACACACACACACACACACACACACACACACACACACACACACACACACACACACACACACACACACACACACACACACACACACACACCTGTTCCAACTATGTTCTTCTTTCTGGGGCATTCTTCACTGATTGGTGCTGAATGCAGATGAGCAGGAAATTAAGTGGAATTTAAAGTTGTGGCCACGCCCCTCTCAGGCAGAGGTCACGCCAAAATTAAGGCAGTTATACCATTTAAACAACATTCCAATACATTCACATATTTCACAACACACTGTGTGCCCTCAGGCCCCTACTCCACTACCACATATCTACAGTACAAAATCCATGTGTACGTGTGTGTATAGTGTGTACGTTATCATGTGTGTGTGTATGCATGTGTCTGTGCCTATGTTTGTGTTGCTTCACAGTCCCCGCTGTTCCATAAGGTGTATTTGTATCTGTTTTTTAAATCTAATTTTACTGCTGGCATCAGTTACTTGATGTGGAACAGAGTTCCATGTCGTCATGGTTCTGTGTAGTACTGTGCGCCTCCCATAGTCTGTTCTTGACTTGGGGACCGTGAAGAGACCTCTGGTGGCATGTCTTGTGGGGTATGCATGGGTGACCGAGCTGTGCGCCAGTAGTTCAAACAGACAGCTCGGTGCTTTCAACATGTCAATACCTCTCACAAATACAGTGATGAAGTCAATCTCTCCTCCACTTTGAGCCAGGAGAGATTGACATGCATATTATTAATGTTAGCTCTCTGTGTACATCCAAGGGCCAGCCGTGCTGCCCTGTTCTGGGCCAATTGCAATTTTTCGAAGTCCCTCTTTGTGGCACCTGACCACACGACTGAACAGTAGTCCAGGTGCGACAAAACTAGGGCCTGTAGGACCTGCCTTGTTGATAGTGCTGTTAAGAAGGCAGAGCAGCGCTTTATTATAGACAGACTTCTCTCCATCTTAGCTACTGTTGTGTCAAGATGTTTTGACCATGACAGTTTAAAATCCTGGGTTACTACAAGCAGTTTAGTCACCTCAACTTGCTCAATTTCCACATGATTTATTACAAGATTTAGTTGAGGTTTAGGGTTTAGTGAATGATTTGTCACAAATACAATGCTTTTAGTTTTAGAAATATTTAGGACTAACTTATTCCTTGCCAGCCACTCTGAAACTAACTGCAGCTCTTTGTTAAGCGTTGCAGACATTTCAGTCGCTGTAGTAGCTGACGTGTATAGTGTTGAGTCATCCGCATCCATAGACACACTGGCTTTACTCAAAGCCAGTGGCATGTCGTTATTAAAGATTGAAAAAAGGAATGGGCCTGTACAGCTGCCCTGGGGAATTCCTGATTCTACCTGGACTATGTTGGAGAGGCTTCCATTAAAGAACACCCTCTGTGTTCTGTTAGACAGGTAACTCTTTATCCACAATATAGCAGGGGGTGTAAAGCCATAACACACACGTTTTTCCAATGAAGATTAATTAGTGGCCGTTTACCACTGGAAAAAAAAAACGCTGGGCTTCTCAGCCTCCAGGTACCCTTTAGAGAAGACACTGTCGGGAATCTGCTGTATCAGATGTATCTACTGTGTTGTTATTAGGGGTGTGACAACCTGGCTAACCTGGCTAACCTGGCTAACCTGGCTAACCTGGCTAACCTGGCTAACCTGGCTAACCTGGCTAACCTGGCTAACTCGTGTTCTTAATTGTATCTGTAAATTGACAGATGATATTTGTGATCTGAAAAAACAAGTGTTTTATCATGCCTAAGTAGATGTTGGTAAAATACCTACAGTTGAAGTCGGAAGTTGACATTCACTTAGGTTGGTGTCATTAAAACTCGTTTTTCAACCACTCCACAAATGTCTTTTTAACAAACTATAGTTTTGGCAAGTCAGTTAGGACATCTACTTTGTGCATGACACAAGTCATTTTTCCAACAATTGTTTACAGACAGATTATTTCACTTAAAATTCACTGTATTACAATTCCAGTGGGTCAGAAATGTACATACAGTGGGGAAAAAAAGTATTTAGTCAGCCACCAATTGTGCAAGTTCTCCCACTTAAAAATATGAGAGAGGCCTGTAATTTTCATCATAGGTACACGTCAACTATGTCAAACAAATTGAGAAAAAAAAATCCAGAAAATCACATTGTAGGATTTTTAATGAATTTATTTGCTAATTATGGTGGAAAATAAGTATTTGGTCACCTACAAAAAAGCAAGATTTCTGGCTCTCACAGGCCTGTAACTTCTTCTTTAAGAGGCTCCTCTGTCCTCCACTCGTTACCTGTATTAATGGCACCTGTTTGAACTTGTTATCAGTATAAAAGACACCTGTCCACAACCTCAAACAGTCACACTCCAAACTCCACTATGGCCAAGACCAAAGAGCTGTCAAAGGACACCAGAAACAAAATTGTAGACCTGCACCAGGCTGGGAAGACTGCATCTGCAATAGGTAAGCAGCTTGGTTTGAAGAAATCAACTGTGGGAGCAATTATTAGGAAATGGAAGACATACAAGACCACTGATAATCTCCCACGATCTGGGGCTCCACGCAAGATCTCACCCCGTGGGGTCAAAATGATCACAAGAACGGTGAGCAAAAATCCCAGAACCACACGGGGGGACCTAGTGAATGACCTGCAGAGAGCTGGGACCAAAGTAACAAAGCCTACCATCAGTAACACACTACGCCGCCAGGGACTCAAATCCTGCAGTGCAATACGTGTCCCACTGCTTAAGCCAGTACATGTCCAGGCCCATCTGAAGTTTGCTAGAGTGCATTTGGATGATCCAGAAGAGGATTGGGAGAATGTCATATGGTCAGATGAAACCAAAATATAACTTTTGGGTAAAAACTCAACTCGTCGTGTTTGGAGGACAAAGAATGCTGAGTTGCATCCAAAGAACACCATATCTACTGTGAAGCATGGGGGTGGAAACATCATGCTTTGGGGCTGTTTTTCTGCAAAGGGACCAGGACGACTGATCCGTGTAAAGGAAAGAATGAATGGGGCCATGTATCGTGAGATTTTGAGTGAAAACCTCCTTCCATCAGCAAGGGCATTGAAGATGAAACGTGGCTGGGTCTTTCAGCATGACAATGATCCCAAACACACCGCCCGGGCAACGAAGGAGTGGCTTCGTAAGAAGCATTTCAAGGTCCTGGAGTGGCCTAGCCAGTCTCCAGATCTCAACCCCATAGAAAATCTTTGGAGGGAGTTGAAAGTCCGTGTTGCCCAGCGACAGCCCCAAAACATCACTGCTCTAGAGGAGATCTGCATGGAGGAATGGGCCAAAATACCAGCAACAGTGTGTGAAAACCTTGTGAAGACTTACAGAAAACGTTTGACCTGTGTCATTGCCAACAAAGGGTATATAACAAAGTATTGAGAAACTTTTGTTATTGACCAAATACTTATTTCCACCATAATTTGCAAATATATTCATAAAAAATCCTACAATTTGATTTTCTGGATTGTTTTTTCTCATTTTGGCTGTCATAGTTGACGTGTACCTATGATGAAAATTACAGGTCTCTCTCATCTTTTTAAGTGGGAGAACTTGCACAATTGGTGGCTGACTAAATACTTTTTTTCCCCACTGTACACTAAGTTGACTGTCTCTTTAAACAGCTTGGACAATTCCAGAAAATGATGTCATGGCTTTAGAAGCTTCTGATATGCTAATTGACATCATTTGAGTCAATTGGAGGTGTACCTGTGGATGTATTTCAAGGCCTGCCTTCAAACTCAGTGCCTCTTTGCTTGACATCATGGGAAAATCAAAGAAATCAGCCAATAACTCAGAAAAAAAATTGTAGACCTCCACAAGTCTGGTTCATCCTTTGGAGCAATTTCCAAACACCTGAAGGTACCACGTTCATCTGTACAAACAATAGTACACAAGCATAAACACCATGGGACCACGCAGCCTTCACACCGCTCAGGAAGGAGACGCGTTCTGTCTCTTAGAGATTAACGTACTTTGGTGCGAAAAGTGCAAATCAATCCCAGAACAACAGCAAAGGATCTTGTGAAGATGCTGGAGGAAACAGGTACAAAAGTATCTATATCCACAGTAAAACTAGTCCTATATCGACATAACCTGAAAGGCCGCTCAGCAAGGATGAAGCCACTGCTCCTAAACCGCCATAAAAAAGCCAGACTACGGTTTGCAACTGCACATGGAGACAAAGATCGTACTTAAGAACTTAAGTAAAAATACTTTAAGTATTGGTGGGTATCTGTACTTTACTTTACTATTTATATTTTTGAAAATGGTGAACTTTTTATTCCATACATTCTTTCCTCACCAAACACAAATGCTTTGTTCGTCAATTATGTCTGAGTGCTGGAGTGTCTCCTTGGCTGTAAGTTTCAAAAATGAGACAATTGTGCCTTCTGGTTTGCTTAATATAAGGAAATGATTTATACTTTTACTTTGGATACTTAAGTATATTTGAGCAATTACATTCAAATTAATTACTTAAAAATCATACAATGTGATTTTCTGGATTTTTGTTTTAGATTACGTCTCTCACAGTTGAAGTGTACCTATGATAAAAATTACAGACCTCTACATGCTTTGTAAGTAGGAAAACTGGCAAAATCGGCAGTGTATCAAATACTTGTTCTCCCCACTGTATACAGGCCAGTCTGAAGTTTGCCAATGAACATCTGAATGATTCAGAGGAGAACTGGGTGAAAGTGTCGAGCTCTTTGGCATCAACTCAACTCGCCGTGTTTGGAGGAGGAGAAATGCTGCCTATGACCCCAAGAACACCATCCCCGCCATCAAACATGGAGGTGGAAACATTATGCTTTGGGGGTGTTTTTCTGCTAAGGGGACAGGACAACTTCACCGCATCAAAGGGACGATGGACGGGGCCATGTACCGTCAAATCTTCCAGCATGACAATGACCCAAAACACACGGCCAAGGCAACAAAGGAGTGGCTCAAGAAGAAGCACATTAAGGTCCTGGAGTGGCCTAGCCAGTCTCCAGACCTTAATCCCATAGAAAATCTGTGGAGGGAGCTGAAGGTTTGAATTGCCAAACGTCAGCCTCGAAACCTTAATGACTTAGAGAAGATCTGCAAAGAGGAGTGGGACAAAATCCCTCCTGAGATAAAAAAATATATATATGTAAAGTGGTTAACCCACTGGCTATAGGGTGAATGCACCAATTTGTAAGTCGCTCTGGATAAGAGCGTCTGCTAAATGACTTAAATGTAAATGTAAATGTGTCCTGGAGGGCAGGTAGTTTGCCCCCGGTAATGCATTGGGCAGATCGCACCACCCTCTGGAGAGCCCTGCGGTTGCGGGTGGTGCAGTTGCCGTACCAGGCGGTGATACAGCCCAACAGGATGCTCTCAATTGTGCATCTGTAAAAGTTTGTGAGGGTTTTAGGTGTCAAGGCAAATTCTTTCAGCCTCCTGAGGTTGAAGAGGCTCTGTTGCGCCTTCTTCACCACACTGTCTGTGTGGGTGGACCATTTCAGTTTGTCAGTGATGTTTCCATATATTTTTGTTAGCTGCATGTGTGACATAACTCCACCAGTCCTATCTATGATATAATTTACAAAGATAATAAGATAAAGTTTTTTAACATTTTATACTACAATAAAAAATAAAAAATAAAATAGTGTATTTGAGTTTAACCATACATTTTGTTGTAATATTTGTTCAGTCTTTTCTGGTGGATTAAACTGCAATTGCAACCAACTTTCTATGGCTTGTTTTAAAAATAGCAATATAATATTTTTTTGATTATTTCATTTTCAAATAACCGAAAGTGAGAGGTTGTAACCTGAATAAAAGGTTCAGTGGTCTAAGGCACTGCATCGAAGTGCTAGCTGTGCCACTAGAGATCCTGGTTTGAATCCAGGCTCTGTTGTAGCTGGCCGCGACCGGGAGACCCATGGGGCGGTGCACAATTGGCCCAGCGTCGTCCAGGGTAGGGGAGGGAATGGCCGGCGGGGAGGGAATGGCCGGCAGGGATGTAGCTCAGTTGGTAGAGCATGGTGTTTGCAATGCCAGGGTTGTGTGTTCGATTCCCACGGGGGGCCAGTATTAAAAAAATAATAATAATGTATGCACTCACTAACTGTAAGTCGCTCTGGATATGAGCGTCTGCTTAATGACAAAAATGAAAAAGGCAATTTTTGAACACGGGGTTTCTAATCATTCTAACTAATCTGCTAGAGAACCAGTTCAGATTGAAGTATAGCTTTTGTATGACTGAAGCCTTTAGTGATAGGTCTAATGCTTTAATATTTAATCATTTCTGCCCTCCGAATTCATATTCGTTATATAAATAGGACCGTTTAATTTTGTTTGGCTTCTCTTTCAAAATAAAATGGAATATTTTTACTCATATAATTTAAAAAACAAGTCGTTAGGTACAGGCAGGGCTGTAAGTAAATAGGTAAACTGGGATTTGACTAAAGAGTTAATTAGGGTGATTTTTCCACAAATAGACAGGTATTTTCTTTTCCATGGTAACAAGATCTTATCTATTTTGCTAATCTTGCCAATGAAAAAATCATTAAAGTAGTTGGTAATATCAGTTGGTTTTGTGATGAATGATTCAATGAATGATGGAGCTGAGTTTGCCTTTTTTCCCAAAATGTCATTGAAGGTGCTCCAAAGCTTTTTACTATCATTCTTTGTCATTTATCTTTGTTTCATAGTGTAGTTTCTTCTTCTTTTTATTAAGTTTAGTCACATGATTTCTCAATTTGCAATACGTTTGCCAATCGGTTGTGCAGCCAGACTTATTTGTCATTCCTTTTGCCTCATCCCTCTCAGCCATACAATTTTTCAATTCCTCATCAATCCACGGGCATTTAACCGTTTTTACAGTCATTTTCTTAACGGGTGCATGCTTATTAGTAACTCAAATAAGCAATTTCATAAATGTGTCAAGTGCAGTTTCTGTTTGCTCCTCATTACACACCATGGACCAACATATATTATTTACATCAACAACATTGGAATCACTACAAAACTTATTATATGACCTCTTATACACAATATTAGGCCCAGCCTTTAGAATTTTGGTTTTCCTAGATATGGCTACTTGAATGTGATCACTACATCCAATGGATTTGGAAACTGCTTTCAAACAAATCTCTGCAGCATTAGTAAAGATATGATCAATACATGTTGATGATTTCATTCCTGTGCTGTTTGTAACTACCCTGGTAGGTTGACTGATAACCTGAAACAGGTTGAAGGCACTGGTTACAGTTTGAAGCTTTCTCTTGGGCAGCCTGATGAAAGCCAGTCAATATTTAAATCACCCAGAAAGTATACCTCTCTATTGATATCACATTTACATTATCAAGCATTTCACACATGTTATCCAGATACTGACTGTTAGCACTTGGTGGTCTATAGCAGCTTCCCATCAGAATGGGCTTTATGTGAGGCAGATGAACCTGTAGCCTTACTTCAACAGTATTTAACATGAGATCCTCTCTAATCTTCACAGGAATGTGGTTCTGAATATTAACAGCAACACCTCCACCATTGGCATTTCTGTATTTTCTGTAAATGTTATAACCTTGTATTGCTACCACTGTATCATCAAAGGTATTATCTAAGTGAGTTTCAGAGATAGTCAGAATATGAATATCATCTGTTACTAGCAAATTACTGATTTCATGAACCTTGTTTCTTAAGCTACATATGTTAACATGGACTATTTTGAGCACTTTTCTTCTGGGATGCTTACTTGTTTTTATTGCTTTACTGGGAATCTTAGTAGCAGTAGTTCTTACTTACAGGTTACTTATATTGTCTACCGACACCCCTGGTGTAATGTACATTTGCTGAAGCATTATGACAACTCTGCGTCACAATGGTAGGGATTAGCTGAGCTGGGCTTGGGTAATTGATAAGACATTGTCTCAACGCAGCCTTATAATGCTGTGAAAGGATCCAGGAACCCAAATGATTTGGGTGGATCCCATCCTCCTTATAAAACGTGTTTTGTTTTCCCAAAGCTATCGGAATTAATTGTCAACAGAAGTTACACCCATTGAGCTGCAATATTCACGTAGCCAGTTGTGAAGAGGAATAATCCTGCTAAGGCGTTCAATGGCACGTTTCAGAGAGGGCACAGGGCCAGATGTTATGTGTTTTTTTTTGTTAGTGTCTAGCAGAGAGTCAATCAGCTCTTTAAAATCCAGTTTCAACTGTTCAGAGCTGTTCTTCATAATGTAATTAAAACCCACATGGACTACGATATAATCTTTTTCCATGTCCTGACATAGTACATTCGGGAGCAGCTTAGTAATGTCATTTACTCGAGCTCCGTGATAGGACATTGTTTTTGCACCAGGAATGGTCACATTTTTTACCATGGAGCTGCCCAAAAGCGAGTAAGTGTCACGATCGTCTAAGGAAGCGGACCAAGGCGCAGCGTGTGAAACAAACATGACTTTAATTAGTTAAAGTAGTACAAACAAAACACGACTCGTGAAGTCCACAGTAACACGGACCGATAAGGAACAAAAACCCACAAACACAAAGTGAAACACCGACAGTTAAATATGGCTCCCAATCAGAGACAACCAGCCGACAGCTGACACTCGTTGCCTCTGATTGGGAGTCACACAGGCAAACATAGAAACAGACAACCTAGAACACCCAACAATGAAACAGAACACATAGAATGAACACACCCTGGCTCAACATAATGAGTCCCAGAGCCAGGGTGTGACAGTACCCCCCCCTAAAGGCGCGGACTGCGACCGCGCCTAAATACGAGCCAAAAACAGGGGAGGGCTGGGTGGGCATTCCTCCTCGGCGGCGGCTCCGGCTCCGGCCTTGCCCACCACCCTCCAACAAACCCCCCATAGCGCCCCTGGTCCGGTCTGGCCCCGCTGGCTGGAGCTGGACTGGACGTAGCAGGAGCGGTAGGCTTCAGCTCCTTAGTGGAGCAGTTGAGCGGTACCTGAATTGGCACCGATGACTCAGGCACGGGTTGTGCCGGACTGACGACTCGCTCCCCTGGCTTGGTGCGAGTAGCAGGAACGGGCTGGACCAGGCTGACGACTCGCACCCCTGGCTTGGTGCGAGTGGCAGGAACAGGCTGGACCAGGCTGGCGACTCGCACCCCTGGCTTGGTGCGAGTGGCAGGAACAGGCCGGGCCGGGCTGGCGACGCGCACCGTAGGTTTGGTGCGAGTGGCAGGAACAGGCCGAGCCGGGCTGGCGACTCGCACCCCTGGCTTGGTGCGAGTGGCAGGAACAGGCCGGGCCGGGCTGGCGACGCGCACCGTAGGTTTGGTGCGAGTGGCAGGAACAGGCCGGGCCGGGCTGGCGACGCGCACCGTAGGTTTGGTGCGTGGAGCAGGGACAGGCCGAACCGGGCTGTGGAGACGGATAGGAGCCCTGGAGTGAAGAGCGGCCACAACCCGTCCTGGCTGAATGCCTACCCTCACACACTCTGTGTGAGGCATCCGCACAGGACGTACAGGGCGGTGTATCCGTAACCTGGTGGCTTCCAGAATCCGCCCCGTCGTCCATGCCGTGTGCCCCCCCCTAAATTTTTTTTGGGGTTGCCTCTCGTCAGTCTCACTCCATGGCCGGCGATCCTCCCATGTCCAGTCTGCCTGCTCCTGGACATGCTGCTTGGTCCTTGTATGGTGGGTTTTTCTGTCACGATCGTCTAAGGAAGCGGACCAAGGCGCAGCGTGTGAAACAAACATGACTTTAATTAGTTAAAGTAGTACAAACAAAACACGACTCGTGAAGTCCACAGTAACACTGACCGATAAGGAACAAAAACCCACAAACACAAAGTGAAACACCGACAGTTAAATATGGCTCCCAATCAGAGACAACCAGCCGACAGCTGACACTCGTTGCCTCTGATTGGGAGTCACACAGGCAAACATAGAAACAGACAACCTAGAACACCCAACAATGAAACAGAACACATAGAATGAACACACCCTGGCTCAACATAATGAGTCCCAGAGCCAGGGTGTGACAGTAAGACCACTCCCACGCTTCACAGGATTCTGAGAACCCTTTATAGAAGGGCGAGAGGCAGGATAACTTGAGCCCGTTGCTCCCGGCGCCTGGTGCAGGCCTCCGACAAATAGAGAAACCCCGCTCGATCCAGAGCAGGGACGGAAGGTTGCCGAAGTCGACTTCGAAATCGTAGTAGTAGGCACTGCAGCCGCAGACACAGGCACCCCCAGCGACGAAGGTGCAGGAAGATCAGGCTCCAGGACGGCGAAACTATTAGTTGTTTGTATCCGCTCCGGGCCTCTCGTTGGGAGTGTAGACTGCTTTGCGGGAGGTCGCTGTCTTCGGCTTCCACGGCTCGTGATATGCGACCATCGTTGATTGCCTTTCTCCTCATGCTGTGCTCCTTCGACGGCGCTATCAGATGGGGGAACTCTGGGCAACACTGGCCAGTCGGATAACGATAAATGACAAGGCGGAGATGCAGCCAACAAGCGCGAACGCCGTCCACCACCGGCGTAGAAAAGGTAAACATTTCACTCTGCGTTTTCCCCAGTTTCTTACGTAGGCTGGCGACCTGCGTGATCAAGGAAGCCACCTCAAGCCTATAATCCTCGGCAAGTAAACAATTGCCGCATTGGAAACTCTGAGTGATCCGTTTGTCCCGAAACAAAGCGTAGTAGATACAGCTCCTACAGCGCTGGAACCGTTCATTTATTTCTCCAGACAAAGAGGGCTCCATTGGAAAACTCATCTGGTACCAACTTTGTTAGCTTGATGGCTAGCAGCTTAGCGTCTCTGTCAAGCAGGCTTCATCCTGTCTGTTAAGCGGGATTCCAAGACAAGAAATAGCGGTCCTAGCTGATAAAAGCTAACCGCATCATGGAATCCATGCAAAAACAAGTTCTTTATTCATATTTAATGAATAGCGGTTTTGTTTCAATCAAAAATAACAAACCGAGTGTTTTCCAGCATACAATGTTCAGTTGCACACTCTGATGACATATGACGACATGTTGACGTGATGTGGAGACTCTGTGGCAGAGCACATACAGTACCTTGCAAAAGTATTCATCCCCCTTGGTGTTTTTCCTATTTTGTTGCATTACAACCTGTAACTGAAATGGATTTTTATTTGGATTTCATATAATGGACATACACACAATAGTCCAAATTGGTGAAGTGGAATGAAAAAAATTACTTGTTTCAAAAAATTCAAAAAAATTAATAACGGAAAAGTGGTGCATGAATATGTATTCACCCCCTTTGCTATGAAGCCCCTAAATAAGATCTGGTGCAACCAATTACCTTCAGAAGTTACATCTAAGTGTCACATGATCTGTCACATGATCTCAGTATATATACACCTGTTCTGAAAGGCCCCAGAGTCTGCAACACCACTAAGCAAGGGGCACCACCAAGCAAGCGGCACCATGAAGACCAAGGAGCTCTCCAAACAGGTCAGGGACAAAGTTGTGGAGGGTTGGGTTATAAAAAAATATCTGAAACTTTGAACATCCCACGGAGCACCATTAAATCCATTATTTAAAAATGGAACGAATATGGCACCACAACAAACCTGCCAAGAGAGGGCTGCCCACCAAAACTCACGGACCAGGCAAGGAGGGCATTAATCAGAGAGGCAACAAAGAGACTAAAGATAACCCTGAAGGAGCTGCAAAGCTCCACAGTGGAGATTAGAGTATCTGTCCATAGGACCACTTTAAGTCATACACTCCACAGAGCTGGGCTTTACGGAAGAGTGGCCAGAAAAAAGCCATTGCTTATAGAAAAAAATAAGAAAACACGTTTGGTGTTCGGCAAAAGACGTGGGAGACTCCCCAAACATATGGAAGATGGTACTCTGGTCAGATGAGACTAAAGTTGAGCTTTTTGGCCATCAAGGAAAACGCTATGTCTGGCGCAAACCCAACACCTCTCATCACCCCGAGAACACCATCCCTACAGTGAAGCATGGTGGTGGCAGCGTCATGCTGTGGAGATGTTTTCATCGGCAGGAACTGAGAAACTGGTCAGAATTGAAGGAATGATGGATGGCGCTAAATACAGGCAAATCTGTTTCAGTCTTCCAGAGATTTGAGACTGGGACGGAGGTTCACCTTCCAGCAGGACAATGACCCTAAGCATACTGCTAAAGCAACACTTGAGTGGTTTAAGTGGAAACATTTCAATGTCTTGGAATGGCCTAGTCAAAGCCCAGACCTCAATCCAATTGAGAATCTGTGGTATTTACATTTTAGTCATTTAGCAGACACTCTTATCCAGAGCGACTTACAGTTAGTGAGTGCATACATTTTTCATACTGGCCCCCCGTGGGAATTGAACCCACACCCCTGGCATTGCAAGCGCCATGCTCTACCAACTGAGCTACAGGAGGCTTAGAGATTTCTGTACACCAGTGGAACCCATCCAACTTGAAGGAGCTGGAGCAGTTTTGCCTTGAAGAATGGGCAAAAATCCCAGTGGCTAGATGTGCCAAGCTTATAGAGGCATACCCCAAGAGACTTGCAGCTGTAATTGCTGCAAAAGGTGGCTCTACAAAGTATTGACTTTGGGGGGGTGAATAGTTATGCATGCTCAAGTTTTCTGTTTTTTTGTCTTATTTCTTGTTTGTTTCACAATAAAAAATATTTTGCATCTTCAAAGTGGTAGGCATGTTGTGTAAATCAAATGATACAAACCCCCCAAAAATCTATTTTAATTCCAGGTTGTAAGGCAACAAAATACGAAAAATGCCAAGGGGGGTGAATACTTTCGCTAGCCACTGTAGTACCCTGTAGGTATGTTGTCATAGAGAGTAGTCTAACGGAGCTCAGATACTCCACTTTCCCCTGAAACATGCTGGTTGTGACCATTTTCCCAAGCATCTCTGAGCATTCAGACCTTCTGATTACTTTGTGCCGCCAGGCCCACAATAATTTCCCCCCTCTCTGATTGTCAGAGTGTGACCCCCTCCCCCATGGGTTACTGCAGCTAGTGTTGCCAGCACTGCCACTACCTGGGTGGGGGTACCCCACCAGAATCCCCACCGGCTAGGTACAAGGTTGTCAAGGTTCTCATTAGCAGCTTTGAGAAATTCCTTGTATATTACGCCCCACCCGGGTCTCTGACTGCATTTATCTTTCTGTCTTGGCTAAAACAGATAAGGCCTTTGCACCGTTCTGCAATTTCCTTCGTGAACCGATCATTCATACCTATTTTTGTGCCAGCGAGTCTTTTACCCAGGCTTTTAACAATTTATTTTGTCCTTAAAGAATGCAAATTTGGCATTGATTGGGCGCTCGTATCGCTGTCCTTTCTGTCCGAAACTATGTACATGTTGGAGTTTGATTTAGTTGACAGTATTGCCTGGGATCTGTAGCACTTTAACCAGGAATTATTTCACCACACTCTCTAGCTCTTCACCCTCATCCTCTTTAATACCGGTAAGTACCAGATTTTTTCGCATACATCTAGTCTGTATTTAAAGTAAGGCTTCTCTCAGAAACATGTTCTCTTTTTGAAGTTCTTTAACGTCCATTTCAATAGTATTGATTGTACCTTTTAGCTTGTTAGTTTTTATTTCCTGCCCAATTTATTATTTATGGACTTTAGCAAGTCGGTCTTCTACACTTACCGTCCTATGTGGTGAAAAGCATAAATCGCATGGACAGATGTTAATAACAGATGAGATAATGTTAATAATAGAGGAGATGGATGTTTCCCCAGTACGAGGCATTCTGATCATCTATGTTCCCTGTTACTAGAGATACCACCTGGTATGCTGCATCAACCTCAGATAGTCCTAGAGGAAGGATGTTTCCTTCATGTCACAGTTCTTAGATATTAGATACTAGATATTATCACTGGGGGCATATAAAGTCTAAATAAACTATATTAATTAATTAATTAATATCACTGTCTGGTTTGATTTGATTCACTAGGATCCCCATTAGCCGACGCCCATGGAGACAGCTAGTCTAACTGGGGTCTGACACACAACGAAAAATACATTACAGGCAAAATACTTTACAATTTACATACATTTAAACACACACACACACACACACACACACACTGTTAGATATCTCAGTGGGGATTGGAACAGAAAATCAAAGAAGAACAACTGATTGATGGAGGGAGACTCAGACAGAGGGATGGCCTGTCTCCTGTGTGATATATATATATATATATATATATATATATATATATATATATATATACAGTGGGGAGAACAAGTATTTGATACACTGCCGATTTTGCAGGTTTTCCTACTTACAAAGCATGTAGAGCAAAAGTAAAATAAAAGAGCAGAAGTAAAATATAATAACAGTAGGGAGGCTATATATACAGGGGGGTACAGGTGTACCGGTATACAGGGGGGTACCGGTGCAGAGCCAGTGCGGGGGCACCGGCTAATTGAGGTAATTGAGATAATATGTACATGTGGGTAGAGTTAAAGTGACTATGCATAAATAATTAACAGAGTAGCAGCAGCGTAAAAAGATGGGGTGGGGGTGCGGGTGGGGGGGCAGTGCAAATAGTCTGGGTAGCCATGATTAGCTGTTCAGGAGTCTTATGGCTTGGGGGTAGAAGCTGTTGAGAAGTCTTTTGGACATAGACTTGGCACTCCGGTACCGCTTGCCGTGCGGTAGCAGAGAGAACAGTCTATGACTAGGGTGGCTGGAGTCTTTGACAATTTTGAGGGCCTTCCTCTGACACCGCCTGGTATAGAGGTCCTGGATGGCAGGAAGCTTGGCCCCAGTGATGTACTGGGCCGTACGCACTACCCTCTTTAGTGCCTTGCGGTCGGAGGCCGAGCAGGCCGAGCAGTTGCCATACCAGGCGGTGATGCAACCATTCAGGATGCTCTCGATGGTGCAGCTGTATAATTTTTTGAGGATCTGAGGACCCATTCCAAATCTTTTCAGTCTCCTGAGGGGGAATAGGCTTTGTCGTGCCCTCTTCTCGACTGTCTTGGTGTGTTTGGACCATGATAGTTCGTTGGTGATGTGGACACCAAGGAACTTGAAGCTCTCAACCTGTAGTCACTGCCAGTTTGGTAGCCTTGCAGTTGCAGTTGCAGCTAGTTATTTGCGATGGTCCGGTGTTAAGGTCCAGTGATTCAGTGATTCCGGCAGAAAATCCAATATGCTCTGGGTCGATAACGCGCTGTGCAGACTGGCCAATAATTGTCCAGGCTAGAGCTGGCTGGTAGGTAGTGCAGGCCATGGACAGTGGTGAAGACTGCTAATGGTGGCTAATAGCAAGTAGCTAGTTAGCTGGCTAGTTTCAGCCGTATGTTCTTGATAAAAAATTAAGAAATAATAGAATCCGTTCCACATTGGGTGAGGCGGGTTGCAGGAAAGTATATTTAGTTAAAGGATGGAACGTGAGATAGAGAAATATATACGAATATTTTTTTATTATTTTTTTA
>LR778282.1:3109960-3159586 GCA_902810595.1 Coregonus sp. 'balchen'
ACAATATGTTACGAATTCCAACTTGATGTGGCTTAACATTAGCTAGGTGGCTAATATGGAGTTGGTTCCCACTTTGCTGCTATAACAGCCTCCACTCTTCTGGGAAGGCTTTCCACTAGATGTTGGAACATTGCTGCGGGGACTTGCTTCCATTCAGCCACAAGAGCATTAGTGAAGTCGGGCACTGATGTTGGGCGATAAGGCCAGGCGTTCCAATTCATCCCAAAGGTGTTCGATGGGGTTGAGGTCAGGTCTCTGTGCAGGCCAGTCAAGTTCTTCCACACCGATCTCGACGAACCATTTCTGTATGGACCTTGCTTTGTGCACGGGGACATTGTCATGCTAAAACAGGAAAGGGCCTTCCCCAAACTGTTGCAACAAAGTTGGAAGCACAGAATCATTGAGAATGTAATTGTATGCTGTAGTGTTAAGTTATCCTTTCACTGGAACTAAGGGGCCTAGTCCGAACCATGAAAAACAGCCCCAGACCATTATTCCTCCTCCACCAAACTTTACAGTTGGCACTATGCATTGGGGCAGGTAGCGTTCTCCTGGCATCCGCCAAACTCAGATTAGTCCGTCGGACTGCCAGATGGTGAAGTGTGATTCATCACTCCAGAGAACACGTTTCCACTGCTCCAGAGTCCAATGGCGGTGAGCTTTACAGAACTCCAGCCGACGCTTGGCATTGTGCATGGTGTGGAAACCCATTTCATGAAGCTCCCGACGAACAGTTATTGTGCTGACGTTGCTTCCAGAGGCAGTTTGGAACTCAGTAGTGAGTGTTGCAACTGAGGACAGACAATTTTTACACGCTTAAGCACTCGTCGGTCCCATTCTGTGAGCTTGTGTGGCCTACCACTTCGCGGCTGAGCCGTTGTTGCTCCTAGACGTTTCGACTTCACAATAACAGCACTTACAGTTGACCCGGGGCAGCTCTAGAAGGGCAGAAATCTGACGAACCGACTCGTTGGAAAGGTGACGTATCTCTATTAGAATCCACTAATGTGAAGGGGTGTCCACACACTTGTCACGACTTCCTCCGAAGCTTCCCTCCCCTCCTTGTTCGGGCAGGCTTCAGCGTTCGTCATCTCCGGCCTTCTAGCCACTGCCGCTCCATATCTCATCATTCCATTTGTTTTGTCTTGTTTATTACACACACCTGGTTCATATCCCTTCATCAGTACCAGTGTGCTCCCTCTGCCCCCTGGTCCTGGTTCATATCCCCTCATCAGTACCAGTGTGTTCCCGCTGCCCCCTTGTCCTGGTTCATATCCCCTCATCAGCACCAGTGTGTTCCCTCTGCCCCCTGGTCTTTGTGTGTGATTGTTTATTGTAGAGGAGATTATAGCTCGGTGGAGCTCCTTGTACTTTGTATCGACATATAAACACAATAAACCTTTACCCTCTGGCGCCTGACTCCGTCCAATTCACACGCCACAGTACTGCTGTATACTGTACAATACTGCTGTATACTGTACAATACTGCTGTATACTGTCCAATACTGCTGTATACTGTACAATACTGCTGTATACTGTACGTACTGCTGTATACTGTACGTACTGCTGTATACTGTACAGAGTGTAGCTAAAAGTAGGAAGTAGTTGCAAAGTTGCTAATTAGCCAAAATGCTCACGTTGTCTGTGGTGAGATTCGAACACGCAGCTTTTGGGTTGCTAGACATTGGCGTAACACGTCCACCCCACCCCACCCCCCCCCCCCCACCCCACCCAACCAACCCAACCCAACCCAACCCAACCAACCCAACCCAACCCAACCCAACCAACCCAACCCAACCAACCCAACCCAACCCAACCCAACCAACCCAACCCAACCCAACCCAACCCAATCCAACCCAACCAACCCAACCCAACCCAACCCAACCCAACCCAACCAACCAACCCAACCAACCAACCAACCCAACCCCACCCAACCCAACCACCCTGCTAACCTTCTGTCTTATGTAACCATGCCAATCGTAACATATTATACTAATTTAAGTGTCCTGGTTTTACTAGTACTATGTCCCGTCTGGCTGGAGCGTAAGCAGAGTCAAACATGGCATTAGAGTTGTTTTATATAGCTGGAGCTTTTAGGCATTTAAGACATCGATGAAAGCAGCTGTACTTTGATACTTTGTGGGTTTTATAGTCTGTAGGGTATTGGTCTGGGTTCATCCTTAGTACATCCTTAGCACGGGAGGCTGGTGGCACCTTAATTGGGGAGGACGGGCTCGTGGTTATGGCTGGAGCAGAATAGGTGGTATGGTATCAAATCCATCAAACACATGGTTTGATGCCGTTACATTCGTGCCGTTCCAGACATTATTATGAGCCGTCCTCCCCTCAGCAGCCTCCACTGATCCACAGACTATGGGTTAGAGCGTAGTCCGTAGATACATCCACACACTGTTGCAGTCGATCCATAGGTTGTTATCCACAGACCCAGTGTCCACAATCTCTCCACAGACACATTATATAGATCAGCTGAAAGCTGCAGTAGTAAAAGGTATGACATTGACCTAGCAGGGTGTGTGTGTGTGTGTGTGTGTGTGTGTGTGTGTGTGTGTGTGTGTGGTGTGTGTGTGAGAGAGAGAGTGAGACAGTGTCGGGGAAAGGTCTTCTGACCAGTGAAGTCAGTCCAGATGGTCAGTTGTTGGTCAGTTAGTCTGTCTGTTGTCTGTTTGGGTTCTTCTCATGTTAATGGCAGAGAGGAGTTATCTTGTTGTAGCTTCAGTCTGTTTCACACAGCTGTAATCAACCACACCCAGGCATAAAGACATATAGACCCCTCATTTTCTCCTCTCCTCCCCACCAGACAGATCAGGACAATTTACAACTCAATGTGACCAGCCAACAGACAGTACCAGACAGTACCAACAGATCCAGACAGTACCAGACAGTACCAACAGATCCAGACAGTACCAGACAGATCCAGACAGATCCAAACAGATCCAGACAGATCCAGACAGTACCAGACAGATCCAGACAGTACCAACAGATCCAGACAGTACCAGACAGTACCAACAGATCCAGACAGTACCAGACAGATCCAGACAGATCCAAACAGATCCAGACAGATCCAGACAGTACCAGACAGATCCAGACAGTACCAGACAGATCCAGACAGTACCAGACAGATCCAGACAGATCCAGACAGATCCAGACAGTACCAGACAGATCCAGACAGATCCAGACAGTACCAGACAGTACCAGACAGATCCAGACAGATCCAGACAGTACCAGACAGTACCAGACAGATCCAGACAGTACCAGACAGTACCAGACAGATCCAGACAGATCCAGACAGTACCAGACAGTACCAGACAGATCCAGACAGTACCAGACAGATCCAGACAGTACCAGACAGATCCAGACAGTACCAGACAGTACCAGACAGTACCAGACAGATCCAGACAGTACCAGACAGATCCAGACAGTACCAGACAGATCCAGACAGTACCAGACAGATCCAGACAGATCCAGACAGTACCAGACAGTACCAGACAGTACCAGACAGATCCAGACAGTACCAGACAGATCCAGACAGTACCAGACAGTACCAGACAGATCCAGACAGATCCAGACAGTACCAGACAGATCCAGACAGTACCAGACAGATCCAGACAGTACCAAACAGATCCAGACAGATCCAGACAGATCCAGACAGTACCAGACAGTACCAGACAGATCCAGACAGTACCAGACAGATCCAAACAGATCCAGACAGTACCAGACAGATCCAGACAGATCCAGACAGTACCAGACAGATCCAGACAGTACCAGACAGATCCAGACAGAGAGAAAGAGAGCGGGGAGAGAGAGGGTCTGCGAGAGGGGGAGAGAGCGATAGATGGTCTGCGAGAGGGGGAGAGAGAGCGAGAGAGCGCGAGAGAGAGAGACCTCCTCTTCTCTCCCTCCTCCTCTCCTCTCCTCTCCTCTCCTCTCTTTCTCCTCCCCTCCTCTCCTCCTTTCTCCTCCTCCCCATCTCCTCCTCATCCTCTCCTCTCCTCCTCCTCCCCTCCTCCACTTCCCCTCCTCTCCTCTCATCTCCTCTCTTTCTCCTCCCCTCCTCTCCTCCTTTCTCCTCCTCCCCCTCTCCTCCTCTCCTCTCCTCCTCCTCCCCTCCTCCTCTTCCCCTCCTCTCCTCTCCTACTCCTCTCCTCTCCTCCTCTCCTCCTCTCCTCCTCATCTCCTCCTACTCTCCTCTTCCTTCTCTCCTACTCTCCTCTTCCTCCTCTCCACCTCCTCTCCCACCTGGACATGCCAAACATGACCTCACCTTTCTGTTGAGAGGAAACGTCCTGTCATCCTGTTGGCTCAATGTCACACCTCTGCTACAGCAGCAGACTCTTGTCTTGTAGATATTGCACATAGCATATCACAAAATTGATATAGGAATACTTATTCATCACTATAATTTTGCTTCGTACCATTCGCATACTACGAGAGTTATTTGAAAGGGCATGCAGCACTAGAAGAGAAGAGTAGAGTAGAACAGAGTAGTAAAAATATTAAAAATAAAGAAAAACCTTGAATGAGTAGGTGTGTCCAAACTTTTGACTGGTAGTGTATGTTGGAATATGGAAACCGTACATATCTCGACTGAGGCTGTCCAAATATGGACACCGTACAGGTCCAATCACATGTTGGCCAGTATTACAGCTTTATTTCATATTGTTTAGTATTACAGCTTTATATCATATTGTTTAGTATTACAGCTTTATATCAGTTAAACAGACTAAATGCACCAAGGATTGGATCAATAACATTCAATATGTATACAAAACACTTGACTTTTAAATGAATCTCTGTTACAATACAGCATTAGATCAGCTGTGACTCTGTCTTTGTTGACCGTGAACCAGGGGAGTAAGCTAGCTTCATACAGCATGATGACGTCAGGCATATGGACGCTTCCCTAATGGCATCCCATTCCCTATATAGCGCACTAGGTTGGGAATAGTAGGGCGTCATTTGGGAAACAGACACACTGTCACTTCAGAGAGGTTGGTGCTTTTTGTCATTAACTTTGGGGCCGGCAAACATGGCAGCTAACTAGCTTTCTTACCGAATAATAAATAATTGTTGCAATGGTAACAATTATGGTAAGATAAACTTTGATGGTAAGATAAACTTCATGGATGGAAGAGTGCATAGCAACACTAAAATCAAACATGTAGGTAGCTAATGTCACTACTTGAATTCTTTGCTTATTTGTTAAACTTAAGCAAGTGCATCCAGCGATAAAAACAACAACTGTGCTGGTTAGATTGCTAATGTTGCTAGCTAGAGATTAAGCTAACACAATTGATGTCACATAGAGCTGATGGTGCTCGCTAGCAATTACCCAATTGGCTTACAGTATACAGAGCTGACTTTTTGTAGAGTTAGCATCAGACAAACTAAATGCTAGAGTTTAGCTGCTAAAGGTTAGCTGCTAAACGTTAGCTGCTAAAGGTTAGATGCTAGAGGTTAGATGCTAGAGTTGAGCTGCTAAAGGTTAGCTGCTAAAGGTTAGATGCTAGAGTTTAGCTGCTAAAGGTTAGCTGCTAGAGTTTAGCTGCTAAAGGTTAGATGCTAAAGGTTAGATGTTAGAGGTTAGCTGCTAAAGGTTAGCTGCTAGAGTTTAGCTGCTAAAGGTTAGATGCTAAATGTTAGATGCTAGAGGTTAGCTGCTAAAGGTTAGCTGCTAAAGGTTAGATGCTAAAGGTTAGATGCTAGAGGTTAGCTTACATAAGAATAAAAACACAAGTCAAACTAGTTGATAACCCAACACTAGTTGATAACCCAACACTAGCTGATAGCCCAACACTAGTTGATAACCCAACACTAGTTGATAACCCAACACTTGCTGATAGCCCAACACTAGTTGATAGCCCAACACTAGCTGATAGCCCAACACTAGTTGATAACCCAACACTAGTTGATAACCCAACACTAGCTGATAACCCAACACTAGTTGATAACCCAACACTAGTTGATAACCCAACACTAGCTGATAGCCCAACACTAGTTGATAACCCAACACTAGTTGATAACCCAACACTAGCTGATAGCCCAACACTAGTTGATAACCCAATACTAGTTGATAACCCAACACTAGTTGATAACCCAACACTAGCTGATAGCCCAACACTAGTTGATAACCCAATACTAGTTGATAACCCAACACTAGTTGATAACCCAACACTAGCTGCTAACCCAACACTAGTTGATAACCCAACACTAGCTGATAGCCCAACACTAGTTGATAACCCAACACTAGTTGATAACCCAACACTAGCTGATAGCCCAACACTAGTTGATAACCCAACACTAGTTGATTACCCAACACTAGTTGATAACCCAAAACTAGTTGATAACCCAACACTAGTTGATAACCCAACACTAGCTGATAGCCCAACAATAGTTGATAACCCAACACTAGCTGATAGCCCAACACTAGTTGATAACCCAATACTAGTTGATAACCCAACACTAGCTGATAGCCCAACACTAGTTGATAACCCAATACTAGTTGATAACCCAACACTAGTTGATAACCCAAAACTAGTTGATAGCCCAACACTAGTTGATAACCCAACACTAGTTGATAGCCCAACACTAGTTGATAACCCAACACTAGTTGATAGCCCAACAGATAACAATTGACCAGCAATAAAACCAACAAATGTGTGCTGTTGTATCAGCGTCTATTAGCCTATCAGGTATCAGCGTCTATTAGCCTATCAAGTATCAGCGTCTATTAGCCTATCAGGTATCAGCGTCTATTAGCCTATCAGGTATCAGCGTCTATTAGCCTATCAGGTATCAGCGTCTATTAGCCTATCAGGTATCAGCGTCTATTAGCCTATCAGGTATCAGCGTCTATTAGCCTATCAGGTATCAGCGTCTATTAGCCTATCAGGTATCAGCGTCTATTAGCCTATCAGCAGGTTTTGTTCCTCACCATAGTCCAGAGTTGACAACAAAAAACACCAAACAGACATAATTGAGACACACCCTGTCTCTCTCTCTTCACAGTGTGTGTTAGTGCTTCTAGAACTACTGATTGGTCCAGTAGACAGAACACAGCGGTCCGTCATTAACATGGAATGGCTTGGTCCAGTAGACAGAACACAGCGGTCTGTCACCAACATGGAATGGCTTGGTCCAGTAGACAGAACACAGCGGTCTGTCACCAACATGGAATGGCTTGGTCCAGTAGACAGAACACAGCGGTCTGTCACCAACATGGAATGCTATAAAGTAGAGAAGAAGACAGGACAGCCATCACTATCACTGGGCAGTGGAGCAGCCATCACTATCACTGGGCAGTGGGACAGCCATCACTATCACTGGGCAGTGGAGCAGCCATCACTATCACTGGGCAGTGGAGCAGCCATCACTATCACTGGGCAGTGGAGCAGCCATCACTATCACTGGGCAGTGGAGCAGCCATCACTATCACTGGGCAGTGGAGCAGCCATCACTATCACTGGGCAGTGGGACAGCCATCACTATCACTGGGCAGTGGAGCAGCCATCACTATCACTGGGCAGTGGAGCAGCCATCACTATCACTGGGCAGTGGAGCAGCCATCACTATCACTGGGCAGTGGAGCAGCCATCACTGTCACTGGGCAGCGGAGCAGCCATCACTATCACTGGGCAGTGGGGCAGTCATCACTATCACTGGGCAGTGGAGCAGCCATCACTATCACTAGGCAGTGGGGCAGCCATCACTATCACTGGGCAGTGGGGCAGCCATCACTATCACTGGGCAGTGGAGCAGCCATCACTATCAGTGGGCAGTGGGGCAGCCATCACTAGCACTGGGCAGTGGAGCAGCCATCACTATCACTGGGCAGTGGAGCAGCCATCACTATCACTGGGCATTGGAGCAGCCATCACTATCACTGGGCAGTGGGGCAGCCATCACTATCACTGGGCAGTGGAGCAGCCATCACTATCACTGGGCAGTGGAGCAGCCATCACTATCACTGGGCAGTGGAGCAGCCATCACTATCACTGGGCAGTGGAGCAGCCATCACTATCACTGGGCAGTGGAGCAGCCATCACTATCACTGGGCAGTGGAGCAGCCATCACTATCACTGGGCAGTGGAGCAGCCATCACTATCACTGGGCAGTGGAGCAGCCATCACTATCACTGGGCAGTGGAGCAGCCATCACTATCACTGGGCAGTGGAGCAGCCATCACTATCACTGGGCAGTGGGGTGGAACAGAACAGTACTCTGTTAGAGTGGGAGGGAGAGACAGAAGGAAAAACACTTTAGGGAGTAGATGGGGTGGAGGTATGAGGTGGAGGTATGGGGTGGAGGTATGAGGGGAAACAGGCAGTGGAAGTAACCATGTAAGCAGACATTTGAGTCTTTTGTTCTTCAGCTTGGGTCTCTCTCTCCCAGAACAAATGAGATATGGACCCTACACGAGCCAAGAACACACATTAAGACCTGCACAGCAGGGATAAATAAATACATACAGAAAGAACTACCAATAAAATGTACACACATGAATAAATAAATAAAATACATTGACTCCGCTGTGAGACAGAACGGCCGCCCCCTCGCCCCAGCCCTGTCACATGGGCCTGGCTAGAGTGAGACAGACATTATCATTTTAGAGTTTTTTGCCATTTACATTTTAGTCATTTAGCAGACGCTCTCATCCAGAGCGACTTACAGTTAGTGACTGCATACATTTTTCATACTGTACGGTACGGGTGGGAGAGCGTTTCAGGGGGTATGGGGTGGGAGAGCGTTTCAGGGATTATGGGGTGGGAGAGCATTTCAGGGGGTATGGGGTGGGAGAGCGTTTCAGGGGGTATGGGGTGGGAGAGCGTTTCAGGGGTTATGGGGTGGGAGAGAGGTTCAGGGGGTATGGGGTGGGAGAGAGTTTCAGGGGGTATGGGGTGGGAGAGCGTTTCAGGGGTTATGGGGTGGGAGAGAGGTTCAGGGGGTACGGGGTGGGAGAGAGGTTCAGGGGGTAACGGGGTGGGAGAGAGTTTCAGGGGGTACGGGGTGGGAGAGAGGTTCAGGGGGTATGGGGTGGGAGAGAGTTTCAGGGGGTACGGGGTGGGAGAGAGTTTCACGGGGTACGGGTGGGAGAGAGTTTCAGGGGGTATGGGTGGGAGAGAGTTTCAGGGGGTATGGGGTGGGAGAGCGTTTCAGGGGGTATGGGGTGGGAGAGCGTTTCAGGGGTTAAGGGGTGGGAGAGAGGTTCAGGGGGTACGGGGTGGGAGAGAGGTTCAGGGGGTAACGGGGCGGGAGAGAGGTTCAGGGGGTACGGGGCGGGAGAGAGGTTCAGGGGGTACGGGGTGGGAGAGAGGTTCAGGGGGTATGGGGTGGGAGAGAGGTTCAGGGGGTACGGGGTGGGAGAGAGTTTCAGGGGGTACGGATGGGAGAGAGTTTCAGGGGGTATGGGGTGGGAGAGCATTTCAGGGGGTATGGGGTGGGAGAGCGTTCAGGGGGTATGGGGTGGGAGAGAATTTCAGGGGGTATGGGGTGGGAGAGCGTTTCAGGGTTTATGGGGTGGGAGAGAGTTTTCAAGGGGTACGGGGTGGAGAAGCGTTTCAGGGGGGTATGGGGTGGGAGAAGCGTTTCAGGGGGTATGGGGTGGGAGAGCATTTCAGGGGGTATGGGGTGGGAGAGCGTTTCAGGTGATTATGGGGTGGGAGAGAGTTTTCAGGGGGTACGGGTGGGAGAGTGTTTCAGGGGGTACGGATGGGAGAGAGTTTCAGGGGGTACGGGGTGGGAGAGTGGTTTTCAGGGGTATGGGGTGGGAGAGCGTTTCAGGGGGTATGGGGTGGGAGAGTGTTTCAGGGGGGTACGGGGTGGGAGAGCGTTTCAGGGGGTACGGGGTGGGAGAGTGTTTCAGGGGGTACGGGGTGGGAGAGCGTTTCAGGGGGTATGGGGTGGGAGAGTGTTTCAGGGGTTATGGGGTGGGAGAGAGTTTCAGGGGGTACGGGGTGGGAGAGCGTTTCATGGGGTATGGGGTGGGAGAGCGTTTCAAGGGGGTATGGGGTGGGAGAGAGTTTCAGGGGGTAATGGGGTGGGAGAGAGTTTCAGGGGGTATGGGGTGGGAGAGCGTTTCAGGGGGTATGGGGTGGGAGAGCGTTTCAGGGGTATGGGGTGGGAGAGTGTTTCCAGGGGGGTATGGGTGGGAGAGCGTTTCAGGGGGATGGGTGGGAGAGCGTTTCAGGGGGGTATGGGGTGGTGAGAGCGTTTCCAGGGGTTATGGGGTGGGAGAGAGTTTCAGGGGGTACGGGGTGGGAGAGAGATTCAGGGGTATGGGGTGGGAGAGCGTTTCAGGGGGTATTGGGTGGGAGAGCGTTTCAGGGGGTATTGGGTTGGGAGAGTGTTTCAGGGGGGTATGGGGTGGGAGAGCGTTTCAGGGGGTATGGGGTGGGAGAGCGTTTCAGGGGGTATGGGGTGGGAGAAGCGTTTCAGGGTTATGGGGTGGGAGAGAGTTTCAGGGGGTACGGGGTGGGAGAGAGGTTCAGGGGGTATGGGGGTGGGAGAGAGGTTCAGGGGGTACGGGGTGGGAGAGAGTTTTCAGAGGGGTACGGGTGGGAGAGTGGTTTCAGGGGGTACGGATGGGAGAGAGTTTCAGGGGGTATGGGGTGGGAGAGCGTTTCAGGGGGTATGGGGTGGGAGAGTGTTTCAGGGGGTATGGGGTGGGAGAGCGTTTGCAGGGGGTATGGGGTGGGAGAGTGTTTCAGGGGTTATGGGGTGGGAGAGAGTTTCAGGGGGTACGGGGTGGAGAGCGTTTTCAGGGGGTATGGGGTGGGAGAGAGTTTCAGGGGTTATGGGGTGGGAGAGAGTTTCAGGGGGTATGTGGTGGGAGAGCGTTTCAGGGGGTATGGGGTGGGAGAGCGTTTCAGGGGGTATGGGGTGGGAGAGCGTTTCAGGGATTATGGGGTGGGAGAGAGTTTCAGGGGGTACGGGGTGGGAGAGAGATTCAGGGGGTATGGGGTGGGAGAGCGTTTCAGGGGGTTTTGGGGTGGGAGAGTGTTTCAAGGGGGTTATGGGGTGGGAAAGAGTTTCAGGGGTTATGGGGTGGGGAGAGAGTTTCAGGGGGTATGTGGTGGGAGAGCGTTTCAGGGGGTATGGGGTGGGAGAGCGTTTCAGGGGGTATGGGGTGGGAGAGCGTTTCAGGGATTATGGGGTGGGAGAGAGTTTCAGGGGTACGGGGTGGGAGAGAGATTCAGGGTAGGGTGGGAGAAGGTTTCCGGGGGGTATGGGTGGGAGACGTTTCAGGGGTTATGGGGTGGGGAGAGAGGTTCAGGGGTAGGGGGTGGGAGAGAGGTTCAGGGGTACGGGTGGGAGAGAGGTTCAGGTATGGGGTGGGGAGAGGTTCAGGGGAAACGGGGTGGGAGAGGGTTCAGGGGTACGGGGTGGGAGAGCGGTTCAGGGGTACGGGTGGGAAAGAGTTTTCAGGGGGTACGGGGGGAAGAGAGTTCAGGGGTATGGGGTGGGGAGATTTCAGGGGGTATGGGGTGGGAGAGCGTTTCAAGGGGTATGGGGGGGGAGAGATTTCAGGGGGTATGGGGTGGGAGAGCGGTTATGGGTTATGGGGTGGGAGAGAGGTTCAGGGGGTACGGGGTGGGAGAGAGGTTCAGGGGGTACAGGGTGGGAGAGAGTTTCAGGGGGTATGGGTTGGGAGAGCGTTTCAGGGGGTTATGGGTGGGAGAGAGTTTCAGGGGTTATGGTGGGAGAGAGTTTCATGGGGTATGTGGTGGGAGAGCGTTTCAGGGGTATGGAGTGGGAGAGCGTTCATCAGGGGGTATGGGGTGGGAGAGCGTTTCAGGGATTATGGGGTGGGAGAGAGTTTCAGGGGGTACGGGGTGGGAGAGAGATTCAGGGGTATGGGGTGGGAGAGCGTTCAGGGGGGTATGGGGTGGGAGAGCGTTTCAGGGGGTATGGTGGGTGGGAGAGAGTTTCATGGGGTATGGGGTGGGAGAGCGTTTCAGGGGTTTATGGGGTGGGAGAGAGTTTCAGGGGGTACGGGGTGGGAGAGAGATTCAGGGGGTATTGGGTGGGAGAGGCGTTTCAGGGGGTATGGGGTGGGAGAGCGTTTCAGGGGGTATGGGTGGGAGAGAGGTTCAGGGGGTAAGGGGTGGGAGAGAGGTTCAGGGGGTACGGGGTGGGAGAGAGGTTCAGGGGGTACGGGGTGGGAGAGCGGTTCAGGGGGTACGGGGTGGGAGAGAGTTTCAGGGGGTACGGGGCGGGAGAGAGGTTAAAGGGGGTATGGGGGGGGAGAGCTTCACAGGGGGTAGGGGGTGGGAGAGCTTTTCAGGGGGTATGGGGTGGGAAGAATTTCAGGGGTATGGGGTGGGGAGAGCGTTTATGGGTTTATGGGGTGGGAGAGGGTTCAGGGGGTCGGGTGGGAGAGAGGTTCAGTGGGTACAGGGTGGGAAAAAGGGTTCAGGGGGTATGGGGTGGGAGAGCGTTTCAGGGGTTTATGGGGTGGGAGAGAGTTTCAGGGGTTATGGGTGGGAGAGAGTTTTCAGGGGGTAGGGTGGTGGGAGGGTTTTCAGGGGTAGGGGGGTGGAAGCTTTTCCAGGGGGTATGGGTGGGAAGGGGTTTCAGGGGTATGGGGTGGGAGAGAGATTCAGGGGGTATGGGGTGGGAGAGCGTTTCAGGGGGATGGGGTGGGAGAGCGTTTCAGGGGGAAACGGGTGGAGGAGGTTCAGGGGGTATGGGGGGGGAGAGAGGTTTCAGGGGGTATGGGGTGGATAGAGCGTTTCAGGGGGTATGGGGTGGGGAGAGAGGTTCAGGGGGTATGGGGTGGGAGAGAGGTTTCAGGGGGTATGGGTTGTGAGAGAGGTTTCAGGGGTTACGGGGTGGGAGAGAGGTTCAGGGGGTCCGGGGGTGGGAGAGTTCAGGATGGTTCAGGGGTGGAAGAGGTTCAGGGGGTACGGGGTGGGAGAGAGGTTCAGGGGGTACGGGGTGGGAGAGAGAGGGTAAATAAGCTCCTATAGGCTGGCAGTTAGAGCTAAGTAATTAGAACATGATGAGACGCTGATCTAAGGTCAGTTTTGCAGTATATCTCCTATTGGTTACGGCTTGTACTTGTTCAGGGCAAGCTGATCCTAGATCTGTGCCGACGGGATGGTGGCAGTTTGAGCAGAGTGGCCCCTATATGCTGTTTCTAGGTTCTATTATCAGTCAGAAGTTTGTCTATTATCGGGCTACTGTAGCGAGCAGGGCATAGAGACGACTACTGGACAGATGAACAGTCACATAGTAATGCCATGCAGACACTGAACATAGGGAAGATTCACCTCCCAACAGAGGGAGTGGGGGGGGGTTTGAGTTAGGAACCGGTCCGTTTGGGGGTTAAGATGTGGGCCTTGTCCACCTTGCATGGCCTCTATCAGAGTTTCAGCGATCTAGTCTGGACAGTAGGGGCTCCAAGCCTTCTACAACATCCGAGAGAGGAAGGGTCTTTCCTCAGTCCTCCACCCTCCTCTACAATGTCCTTCGAGTTCTCTTTCCACCCCGACAGCCCAGCAAGTTGGTGTTATACCGCCTGAATCCAGCTATACGTCCGTTCTTATCTTGGTGATGTTGACACAGTTTGTGTTAGCCAGCGTGTTAGCGTTAGATAGTGCATTAGCGTTACCCAAGGTGTTAGCGTTACCTAGTGTGTTAACATTAGCCAACAAGGTGCAGTTGCCTGTCTTCAGGCTTTCTGCTCTGAAGTCTTCGGTGCTGTGGTTCAGTGCAGCTTCCTGTATCTCCATGTAGTCTGACTTACTGAGGGTGGATCCACTCCCGCAGTGCCTGCTCTTCTTCAGGTCCTCTGCTGAGTCGGCCTTGGGCAGGCTGGGTGTGTTCAGGTACTGCGCCTGCTCCTCCCCCTCCGTCTCCCGATGGTAGAAGTAGTTGAAGTTGGACACGATGACGGGGACGGGCAGGGCGATGGTCAGCACGCCGGCGATGGCGCAGAGCGATCCGACGATCTTCCCGCCGATGGTGGTGGGCACCATGTCGCCGTAGCCGACGGTGGTCATAGAAACCACGGCCCACCAGAAGGCTTCTGGGATGCTGCTGAACTGGGAGTCGGCCTCGTCGGCCTCGGCGAAGTAAACAGCGCTGGAGAAGAGGATGACTCCGATGAAGAGGAAGAAGATGAGGAGGCCCAGCTCCCGCATGCTGGCCTTCAGGGTCTGGCCCAGGATCTGGAGCCCCTTGGAGTGTCTGGACAGCTTGAAGATCCTGAACACCCTGACCAGCCGGATGACCCTGAGGATGGCCAGGGACATGGCCTGCTGCCCCTGCCTGCCCCGTCCTCCGGTTTCTTCTGCCAGCTCGGTGCCCAACGTGATGAAATACGGGATAATCGCCACAATATCGATGATATTCATGATGTTACCGAAGAACCCGGCTTTACTAGGACACGCGAAGAAGCGGACCAGGAACTCGAAGGAGAACCAGATGATGCAGAGCGTCTCCAGGATGAAGAACGGATCGGTAAAGTAGGAGGAGGTGTAGGAAGAGGTGGAGTTGTTGAAGGGCTGGAACACCTTGTTTTCTTCGTGGTCGTTCCGGAACACGGGGAGTGTCTCCAGGCAGAAGGACACGATGGAGATCAGGATCACCATGACGCTGATGATGGCGATGATGCGGGCCGCGCCGGAACTCTCCGGATACTCAAACAGCAGCCACACCTGTTCGAGTTCACACACACACACACACACACACACACACACACACACACACACACACACACACACACTCTTATCAAATTGACAGCATATAGCAAACATTCTCTGAGACATTTGCTAGTAACAGATTAAAATATTTATATTAAGTGTATATTAACTAGGCAATGTGCCACTAATAAATAATGTATAATGATAAAAACACAGAACATAGAATATACCTGTCTCTGGAACTCGTTCTCCGGGAGAGGACGCTCTTCTTCCTTAATGAAGCCCTCATCCTCTCTGAAGATCTCAATGGCCTCCTCTCCCAGCTCGTAGAAGCGGATCTCCTCTGAAAATATGTCTAGAGTGACATTAACCGGCCGGCGCAGCCTCCCTCCTGACTGGTAGTAATACAGGATGGCATCGAAACTGGGCCGGTTCCTGTCACTGTCAAAGAAATAAACTCGTTCCTCAGGTCAGAGGACCTTGGAGAGAGATGCGGTACCTGAGAGAGAGCGAGAGAGAAGAGAGAGAGCGAGAGAGGAGAGAGAGAGAGAGAGTGAGATAGGAGACATAGAGTAGAGAGAGAGAGAGATAGAGATGGAAGAGAGAGATAGAGAGACAATAGAGACAGAGAGACGAGAGAAGAGAGGATATAGAGAGATGAGAGAGAAAAGACGAGAGAACATGATATGAGACATATAGAGAGACAGAGAAGAGAGAGAGAGAGAGAGTAGATAGTGAGAGTGAGATCGACCGAGAGAGAGATGAGACAGAGAGAGAGAGAGAGACAGAGAGATTCATTGTAAGTAATAGATACAAATATAAATGCAGAACAAGAACAGATAACAAGTCCCTATTTTTCGTCATTCTCTTCCTAGGGTTACCAGGACAATAGACAGTAATTGGAGTCACCTGTGGTAAATTCTATTGATTGGACATGATTTGGAAAGGCACACACCTGTCTATAAAAGGTCCCACAGTTGACAGTGCGTGTCAGAGCAAAAACCAAGCCATGAGGTCAAAGGAACTGTCTGTAGAGCTCTGAGACAGGATTGTGTCGAGGCACAGATCTGGGGAAGGGTACCAAAAAAATTCTACAGCATTGAAGGGCCCCAAGAACACAGTGGAGTCCATCATTCTTAAATGGAAGACGTTTGGAACCACCAAGACTCTTCCTTGAGCTGGCCGCCCGGCCAAACTGAGCAATCGGGGGAGAAGGGCCTTGGTCAGGGAGGTGACCAAGAACCCGATGGTCACTCTTACAGAGCTCCAGAGTTCCTCTGTTGAGATGGTAGAACCTTCCAGAAGGTCAACCATCTCTGCAGCACTCCACCAATCAGGCCTTTATGGTAGAATGGCCAGACAGAAGCCACTCCTCAGTAAAAGGCACATGACAGCCTGCTTGGAGTTTGCCAAAAGGCACCTAAAGGATTCCCAGACAATGAGAAACAAGATTCTCTGGTCTGATGTTACTAAGATTTAACTCTTTGGCCTGAATGCCAAGCTTCACGTCTGGAGGAAACCAGGCACCACTCATCACCTGGCCAATACCATCCCTATGGTGAAGCATGGTGGTGGCAACATCATGCTGTGGGGATGTTTTTCAGCGGCAGGGACTGGGAGACTAGTCATGATCGAGGCAAAGATGAACAGAGCAAAGTACAGAGAGGTCCTTGATGAAAACCTGCTCCAGAGCGCTCAGGACCTCAAACTGGGGCGAAGGTTTACTTTCCAACAGGACAACGACCCTAAGCACACAGCCAAGACAACGCAGGAGTGGCTTCGGGACAAGTCTCTGAATGTCCTTGAGTGGCCCAGCCAGAGCCCGGACTTGAACCTGATCGAACATCTCTGGAGAGACCTGAAAATAGCTGTGCAGCGACGCTCCCTATCCAACCTGAGAGAGTTTGAGAGGATCTGCAGAGAAGAATGGGAGAAACTCCCCAAATACAGGTGTGCCAAGCTTGTAGCATCCTACCCAAGAAGGCTGTAATCGCTGCCAAAGGTGCTTCAACAAAGTACTGAGTAAAGGGTCTGAAATGTAAATGTGATATTTATTTATTTTTATTTTGCAAACATTTCTCAACCTGTTTTTGCTTTGTCATTATGGGATATTGTGTGTAGATTGGTGAGGGAAAAAAATGACATTTAATCCATTTTAGAATAAGGCTGTAACGTAACAAAATGTGGAAAAAGTCAAGGGGTCTGAATACTTTCCCAATGCACTGTATACAACAATTACTGTCTTATATACGCTGAGTGGACAAAACATGACATAGACTGACCAGGTGAATCCAGGTTAACACTATGAGCCCTTATTGATGTCACCTGTTAAATCCACTTCAATCAGTGTAGATGAAGGGGAGGAGACAGGTTAAAGAAGGATCTTTAAGCCTTGAGACAATTGAGCAATGGATTGTGTATGTGTTCCATTCAGAGGGTGAATGGGCAAGACAAAATATTTAAGTGCCTTTGAACAGGGTATGGTAGCAGGTGCCAGGGCGCACCGGTTTGAGTGTGTCAAGAACTGCAACACTGCTGGGGTTTTCACGGTCAACAGTTTCCCCGTGTGTATCAAGAATGGTCCACCACCCAAAGGACATCCAGCCAACTTGACACAACTGTGGGAAGCATTGGAGTCAACATGGGCCAGCATCCCTTTCAACAGTTTGTAGAGTCCAAGTCCCGACGAATTGAGGCTGTTCTGAGGGAAGGTGTTCCTAATGTTTGTACAGTGACTTCAGAAAGTATTCACACCTTTGACTTTTTCCACATTTTGTTTTATCACAGCCTGAATTTATAATGGATTAAATTGAGATGTTTTGTCACTGGCCTACACACAATACCCCATAGTGGAATTATATTTTTCATTTTTTTAAAACAAATTCAAACAAAATTAAAAGCTGAAATGTCTTGGGTGAATAAATATTCAACCCCTTTGTTATGGCAAGCCTAAATAAGTTCAGGAGTAAAACTTTGCTTAACAAGTTATATAATAAGTTGCATCGTCTCACTCTGTGTGCGATAAAAGTTTTTAACACCATTTTTTAATGACTACTTCATCTCTGTACCCCACACATACAATTATCTGTAAGGTCCCTCAGATGGGTAAAAATAAAAAAGCAGACAATGAATATCCCTTTGAGCATGATGAAGTTATTCATTACACTTTGGAGGGTGTATCAATACACCCAGTCACTACAAAGATACAGGCGTCCTTCCTAACTCAGTTCAAGGAGAGGAAGGAAACCGCTCAGGGATTTCACCATGAGGTCAATGGTGACTTTAAAACAGTTACAGAGTTTTGTGGCTGTGATAGGAGAAAACTGAGGATGGATCAACAACATTGTAGTTACTCCACAATACTAACCTAAATGACTGAGTGAAAAGAAGGAAGCCTGTACAGAATAACACATTACTGAGTAACTTTCTCCGTATTTACAAGCATAGTGTTGGCAGCATCATGTTATGGGTATGCATGTCATAGTTAAGGACTGGGGAGTTTTTCAGGATACAAAAGAAACGGAATGGAGCTTATGGTATTATTTTATGTATCATTAAAGGCAAATGTAGGGAGAGGTCAAAGGTAAAGTCTAATAAACAGGACTATGTTTTAAATGAATGTATGTGCTCTGTCACAGGGGCTCTCAACCTGTGGCCCATGGGCTTCTTATGGACACAGTGTATGCATTACCTTAGTTCTTTTTAAGAAGGGGCCACGCAGCCAATAGAATGATAGAATGAGAGGCTTCATATAGAAAAAAGCATTCATGACCTTTTGGAGTAGGACATTGTGTGACAGCTGGACGTTGAAAAAGAAGGGTGGTGCAGAGCTAAAATAAGTTAGGAATTTGCCATAAGGGGGTAACTGAATATGCCATGGAAGTATGTTTGTGCATTTGTGTGTGTATAAAAGGGATGTCTAAGCCAGAGAGAGACAGCCGCTCCATGGAGCCGTTCGGCTTTCGTTATTAGATAATAAAAGTCTAATTTTTGGATTCACAGGCTCCAGTTTCTTGAGAGATATGTTTGAGTTGACTACTTTCGAGTCATATATATTTATATGACAAGCTAAGCACAGGCAAAATCCTAGAGGAAAACCTGGTTGGCTGCTTTCCACCAGACACTTGGAGATGAATTCACCTTTCAGCAGGACAATAACCTAAAACACAAGGTCAAAACTACACTGGAATTGCTTACCAAGAAGACAGTGATTGCTCCTGAGTGGTCGAGTTACAGTTTTGACTTAAATCTACTTGAATATCTAGACCTGAAAATGGTTGTCTAGCAATGATCAACAATCAATTTGTCAGAGCTTGAAGAATTTTGAAAATAATAATGGGCAAATATTGAACAATCCAGGTGTGGAAAGCTCTTAGTGACTTACCCAGAAAGACTCACAGCTGTAATCACTGCCAAAGGTGCTTCTACAAAGTATTGACTCAGTGGAGTGAATGAGATATTTCTGTATTTCATTTTCAATACATTTGCAAACATTAAAAAAACAAATGTTTTCACTTTGTCATTATGGGGTATTGTGTTTAGATGGGTGTCATTATGGGGTATTGTGTTTAGATGGGTGTCATTATGGGGTATTGTGTTTAGATGGGTGTCATTATGGGGTATTGGGTTTAGATGGGTGTCATTATGGGGTATTGTGTTTAGATGGGTGTCATTATGGGGTATTGTGTTTAGATGGGTGTCATTATGGGGTATTGGGTTTAGATGGGTGTCATTATGGGGTATTGTGTTTAGATGGGTGTCATTATGGGGTATTGTGTTTAGATGGGTGTCATTATGGGGTATTGTGTTTAGATGGGTTTCATTATGGGGTATTGTGTTTAGATGGGTGTCATTATGGGGTATTGTGTTTAGATGGGTGTCATTATGGGGTATTGTGTTTAGATGGGTGTCATTATGGGGTATTGTGTTTAGATGGGTGCCATTATGGGGTATTGTGTTTAGATGGGTGCCATTATGGGGTATTGTGTTTAGATGGGTGTCATTATGGGGTATTGTGTTTAGATGGGTGGCATTATGGGGTATGGTATTGTGTTTAGATGGGTGTCATTATGGGGTATTGTGTTTAGATGGGTGTCATTATGGGGTATTGTGTTTAGATGGGTGTCATTATGGGGTATTGTGTTTAGATGGGTGTCATTATGGGGTATTGTGTTTAGATGGGTGTCATTATGGGGTATTGTGTTTAGATGGGTGTCATTATGGGGTATTGTGTTTAGATGGGTGTCATTATGGGGTATTGTGTTTAGATGGGTGTCATTATGGGGTATTGTGTTTAGATGGGTGTCATTATGGGGTATTGGGTTTAGATGGGTGTCATTATGGGGTATTGGGTTTAGATGGGTGTCATTATGGGGTATTGTGTTTAGATGGGTGTCATTATGGGGTATTGGGTTTAGATGGGTGTCATTATGGGGTATTGGGTTTAGATGGGTGTCATTATGGGGTATTGTGTTTAGATGGGTGAGACATAAAATCAATGTAATCCATTTTGAAAACAGGCTGTAAAACAACAAAATGTGGAATAGGTCAAGGGGTATGAATACTTTCTGAAGGCACTCAGTGTAAATCCCTATCTCACCTCATAGTGTTAGGGATTTATATTATATGTTAAACCTATCTCACCTCTTAGAGGCAAGTCAGTTAAGAACAAATTCTTATTTACAATGACGGCCTACCAAAAGGCAAAAGGCCTCCTGCGGGGACGGGGGCTGGGATTAAAAATAAAAATACAATAAAAATATAGGTCCTCTGTAGCTCAGCTGGTAGAGCACGGCACTTGTAACGCCAGGGTAGTGGGTTCGATCCCTGGGACCACCCATACGTAAAAATGTATGCACCCATGACTGTAAGTCGCTTTGGATAAAAGCGTCTGCTAAATGGCATATTATTATTATTATTATTATTACAACAAGAGAGACACCACAACACTACATAAAGAGATACCTAAGACAACAACATAGCATGGCAGCAACACATGACAACACAGCATGGTAGCAACACAACATGGTAGCAACACAACATGGTAGCAATACAACATGGCAGCAGCACAACATGGCAGCAGCACAACATGGTAGCAGCACAACATGGTAGCAACACAACATGGTAGCAACACAACATGGTAGCAACACAACATGGTAGCAACACAACATGGTAGCAATACAACATGGTAGCAACACAACATGGTAGCAACACAACATGGTAGCAGCACAACATGGTAGCATCACAACATGGTAGCAACACAACATGGTAGCATCACAACATGGTAGCAGCACAACATGGTAGCAACACAACATGGTAGCAACACAACATGGTAGCAATACAACATGGTAGCAACACAACATGGTAGCAACACAACATGGTAGCAACACAACATGGTAGCAATACAACATGGTAGCAACACAACATGGTAGCAATACAACATGGTAGCAACACAACATGGTAGCAGCACAACATGGTAGCAGCACAACATGGTAGCAGCACAACATGGTAGCAATACCACATGACAACAACATGGTAGCAATACAACATGGTAGCAACACAACATGGTAGCAACACAACATGGTAGCAGCACAACATGGTAGCAATACAACATGGTAGCATCACAACATGGTAGCAGCACAACATGGTAGCAATACCACATGACAACAACATGGTAGCATCACAACATGGTAGCATCACAACATGGTAGCAACACAACATGGTAGCAGCACAACATGGTAGCAACACAACATGGTAGCAGCACAACATGGTAGCAATACAACATGGTAGCAACACAACATGGTAGCATCACAACATGGTACAAACATTATTGGGCACAGACAAAAGCACTTGGGGTTAGAGTTAGGGTTAACATCAATACAGGATAATTACATATATAAGTGGTATAGTTAACTCATCCTCTTCTTGGGGTCCCCCAGCAGGGTCTCAGGGAACTGGGAGAGGGTCTTGAGCTGAGTCTCAAAGCGCAGCCCGGAGATATTGATGACCACACGCTCGCAGCACTCGTGGCCCGGTTCCGGTTCGTATGGGTCACAGGGACGCGCCACCGCCTCGCCCCCCGGGTCACCCGTAGCAACCGTCATGGTAGAGGAGGAGGGCGGGGCCTGCAGCGTTCAGACGGGCGGCGGGGTGGAGGGTGCAGTGGTGGAAGGGGGGGTGGCCAGAGGAACACAGAGTCTGGCCAGTAGTGATCTGGAGAGGACAGAACAGGCTGGCCAGTAGTGATCTGGAGAGGACAGAACAGGCTGGCCAGTAGTGATCTGGAGAGGACAGAACAGGCTGGCCAGTAGTGATCTGGAGAGGACAGAACAGGCTGGCCCAGTAGTGATCTGGGAGAGGACAGAACAGGCTGGCCATAGTGATCTGGAGAGGACAGAACACGCTGGCCAGTAGTGATCTGGAGAGGGACAGAACAGCTGGCCAGTAGTGATCTGGAGAGGACAGACACAGGGGGGCTGGGACAGAACAGCGGCATGTGATCTGGAGAGGACAGAACAGCTGCATAGTATTGATGAGACAACAGCTCAGTATACTGAGAGACACAAAAGTGGCTTTCTGAAGACAGAACAGCTGGCATAGTGACTGGAGGGAACGGCTGGCCAGAGTATCTGAGAGGACAAACAGCTGGCCATAGTGACTGGAGAGACAAACAGGCTGGCATAGTATGGAGAGACAGAACAGCTGGCCAGTAGTGATCGAAGACGAACGCTGGCCTATGATCTGGAGGGACAAAGCTGGCCAGTAGTGATTGGACGAGGACAGAAAGAGAACGAACCTGACATATACAGCTTGTTTCACATTCAGTTCAAACACATCATAATTTATATAATTCACAAATTTACAAACACAAAAGTTTTAAATCATGACACTAGCTGCAAATAGGGGACGGTTTCCCGAACACTTATTAAACTAGTCCTGGACTGAAACACACTTCACATGGAGATTCTCCATTGAACATGCTTTTTAGTCCAGGTCTATGCTTAATCTGTGTCCGGGAAACTGGCCCATAGTGTTACAAGAGGACAAAGGAGCCTGAACACAGTAATAGCGGAGATGTTTTTTAGGGGGTTCATGACACCATGAATAACGTGAAAGCGACGGTGCCATCCTGTCCGCTTGTATTAGCTGATTACTGGTTATGAGTGGTCTTTCATACGAGCCACAGATCAATAGTTTATCCAGTCATACTGGATCAACTCTTCTATAGGCCAGTTAGACCACCTGGATAACCTGATTATCTGCTGAGTGCTCCATCCACTCCATGAATCTCTATGAGATAGATACAATCTGTCAGCTTCCCAAAAGGTACCCTAATCCCTATATGGTATTCTAATCCCTACTTTTGCCATCGGGCTCTGGTTAAAAGTAGTGCACTATGTAGGGAATAGGGTGTCATTTGGGACGCAGTGTGTCTATTTTCACATTATGGGGAGTGGACCGGTAATATCTCATCCTGGTAAAGGCCTGTATCAGCCGAGCGGAACCGGGTATGCATTATAGAAGAGGTCTGAATGAAATATTAAACCAGAGACAAATTGGCTAGAATTTTCCTCGACAGTTATGAATCACAGGCTGACACACACCAGCATGACACTACCATGGCATTACCAGACTACTGTCATCACCATCACTAGCTACTGTCATCACCACTCACTAGGCTACTGTCATCACCACTCACTAGGCTACTGTCATCACCACTCACTAGATTACTGTCATCACCACTCACTAGGCTACTGTCATCACCACTCACTAGACTACTGTCATCACCACTCACTAGATTACTGTCATCACCACTCACTAGGCTACTGTCATCACCACTCACTAGGCTACTGTCATCACCACTCACTAGATTACTGTCATCACCACTCACTAGGCTACTGTCATCACCACTCACTAGACTACTGTCATCACCACTCACTAGGCTACTGTCCATCACCACTCACTAGGCTTACTGTCATCACCACTCACTAGCTACTGTCATCACCACTCACTAGCTACTGTCATCACCACTCACTAGGCTACTGTCATCACCACTCACTAGGCTACTGTCATACCATCACAGCTACTGTCATCACACTCACTAGGCTACTGTCATCACCACTACTAGCTACGTCATCACCACTCACTAGATACTGTCATCACCACTCACTAGGCTACTGTCATCACCACTCACTAGACTACTGTCATCACCACTCACTAGGCTACTGTCATCACCACTCACTAGGCTACTGTCATCACCACTCACTAGCTACTGTCATCACCACTCACTAGATTACTGTCATCACCACTCACTAGGCTACTGTCATCACCACTCACTAGGCTACTGTCATCACCACTCACTAGATACTGTCATCACCACTCACTAGGCTACTGTCATCACCACTCACTAGCTTACTGTCATCACCACTCACTAGGTTACTGTCATCACCACTCACTAGGCTACTGTCATCACCACTCACTAGATACTGTCATCACCACTCACTAGGCTACTGTCATCACCACTCACTAGGCTACTGTCATCACCACTCACTAGGCTACTGTCATCACCACTCACTAGGCTACTGTCATCACCACTCACTAGCTACTGTCTCCCACTCACTAGCTATGTCACACACTCATCTCACACTCATGATTACTGTCATCACCACTCACTAGGCTACTGTCATCACCACTCACTAGTACTGTCATCACCACTCACTAGGCTACTGTCATCACCACTCACTAGCTACTGTCATCACCACTCACTAGGCTACTGTCATCACCACTCACTAGCTACTGTCATCACCACTCACTAGCTACTGTCATCACCACTCACTAGGCTACTGTCATCACCACTCACTAGGTACTGTCATCACCACTCACTAGGCTACTGTCATCACCACTCACTAGCTACTGTCATCACCACTCATAGTACTGTCATCACCACTCACTAGGCTACTGTCATCACCACTCACTAGGCTACTGTCATCACCACTCACTAGACTACTGTCATCACCACTCACCAGACTAACTGTCATCACCACTCACTAGGCTACTGTCATCACCACTCACTAGGCTACTGTCATCACCAACTCTACTTAGGCTACTGGTCTATCACCACTCACTAGGCTACTGTCATCACCACTCACTACGCTACTGTCATCACCACTCGACAGACTACTGTCATCAACCCTTCCTATAAAAGAAAAACTACTGTCCATCACCACTCAACTAGGCTACTGTCATCACCACTCACTAGGCTACTGTCATCTCCCACCACTCAAGACTACTGTCAATCCCACCTCACTAGGCTACTGTCATCACCACTCACTAGGCTAACTGTCATAACCACTACACTAGAGCTACTGTCATCACCACTCACTAGGACTACTGTTCATCACCACTCACTACGGCTACTGTCATCACCACTCACTAGGCTACTGTCATCACCACTCACTAGGCTACTGTCATCACCACTCACTAGACTACTGTACATCCACCACAGATACTGCACACTCATACTACTGTCCACCATCACTAGTACTGTCATCACCACTCACTAGCTACTGTCATCACCACTCACTAGCTACTGTCATCACCACTCACTAGGCTACTGTCATCACCACTCACTAGATTACTGTCATCACCACTCACTAGGCTACTGTCATCACCACTCACTAGACTACTGTCATCACCACTCACTAGGCTACTGTCATACCACTCATAGTACTGTCATACCATCACTAGATACTGTCATCACCACTCACTAGGCTACTGTCATCACCACTCACTAGGCTACTGTCATCACCACTCACTAGGCTACTGTCATCACCACTCACTAGGCTACTGTCATCACCACTCACTAGGCTACTGTCATCACCACTCACTAGGCTACTGTCATCACCACTCACTAGCTACTGTCATCACCACTCACTAGGCTACTGTCATCACCACTCACTAGGCTACTGTCATCACCACTCACTAGATTACTGTCATCACCACTCACTAGGCTACTGTCATCACCACTCACTAGGCTACTGTCATCACCACTCACTAGGCTACTGTCATCACCACTCACTAGGCTACTGTCATCAACTCACTAGTACTGTCATCACATCACTAGGCTACTGTCATCACCACTCACTAGGCTACTGTCATCACCACTCACTAGGCTACTGTCATCACCACTCACTAGGCTACTGTCATCACCACTCACTAGGCTACTGTCATCACCACTCACTAGGCTACTGTCATCACCACTCACTAGATTACTGTCATACACTCAAGATGTCATCACCACTCACTAGGCTACTGTCTCATCACCACTCACTAGCTACTGTCATCACCACTCACTAGTACTGTCATCACCACTCACTAGGCTACTGTCATCACCACTCACTAGGCTACTGTCATCACCACTCACTAGGCTACTGTCATCACCACTCACTAGGCTACTGTCATCACCACTCACTAGGCTACTGTCATCACCACTCACTAGACTACTGTCATCACCACTCACTAGGCTACTGTCATCACCACTCACTAGGCTACTGTCATCACCAATCACTAGGCTACTGTCATCACCAATCACTAGGCTACTGTCATCACCAATCACTAGGCTACTCATTACATGAACATTTTAGTCATTTAGCAAAGGCTCTTATACAGAGCCACTCACAGTTAGGGTGTTCACTACAACCACAAAACGTAAAGTTAGTTTTTTCAAAAATGATTGTTGTCTATCAGCAAAGACAAGCCACCGGGGTCTGACAACTTGGATGGAAAATTACTGAGGATAATAGCGGACGATATTGCAGCTCCTATTGGCCATATCTTCAATTTAAGCCTACTAGAAAGTGTGTGCCCTCAAGCCTGGAGGGAAGCAAAAGTCATTCCGCTACTTAAGAATAGTGAAGCCCCCTTTACTGGCTCAAATAGCTGACTAATTAGCCTGTTACCAACCCTTTGTAAACTTTTGAGAAAAATTGTGTTTGACCAGATACAATGCTACTTCACAGTAAACAAATTAACAACAGACTTTCAACATGCTTGTAGGGAAGGACATTCAACAAGCACTGCACTTACACAAATGACTGATGATTGGCTGAGAGAAATTGATGACAAAAAGTCTGTTTTGTCAGACTTCAGTGCGGCTTTTGACATTATCGATCATAGTCTGCTGCTGGAAAAAACGTATGTGTAATGGCTTTACACCCCCTGCTATATTGTGGATCGAGAGCTACCTGTCTAACAGAACACAGAGGGTGTTCTTTGATGGAAACCCCTCCAACGTAATCCAGGTAGAATCAGGAATTCCCCAGGGCAGCTGTCTAGGCCCCTTACTTTTTAAAATCTTTACTAATGACATGCCACTGGCTTTGAGTGAAAACTATACACGTCAGCTACTACAGCGACTGAAATGACTGCAACACTTAACACAGAGCTGCAGTTAGTTTCAGAGTGGCTGGCAAGGAATAAGTTAGTCCTAAATATTTCCAAAACTAAAAGCATTGTATTTGGGACAAATCATTCACTAAACCCTAAACCTCAACTAAATCTTGTAATAAATCATGTGGAAATTGAGCAAGTTGAGGAGACTAAATTGCTTGGAGTAACCCTGGATTGTAAACTGTCATGGTCAAAATATATTGATACAACAGTAGCTAAGATGGGGAGAAGTCTGTCCATAATAAAGCGTTACTCTACCTTCTTGACAGCACTATCAACAAGGCAGGTCCTACAGGCCCTAGTTTTGTCGCACCTGGACTACTGTTCAGTCGTGTGGTCAGGTGCCACAAAGAGGGACTTCGAAAAATTGCAATTGGCTCAGAACAGGGCAGCACGGCTGGCCCTTGGATGTACACAGAGAGCTAACATTAAGAGCATGTCAATCTCTCCTGGCTCAAAGTGGAGGAGAGATTGACTTCATCACTATTTGTATTTGTGAGAGGTATTGACATGTTGAAAGCACCGAGCTGTCTGTTTGAACTACTGGCGCACAGCTCGGACACCCATGCATACCCCACAAGACATGCCACCAGAGGTCTCTTCACAGTCCCCAAGTCCAGAACAGACTATGGGAGGCGCACAGTACTACACAGAGCCATGACTACATGGAACTCTGTTCCACATCAAGTAACTGATGCCAGCAGTAGAATCAGATTTAAAAAACAGATAAAAATACACCTTATGGAACAGTGGGGACTGTGAAGCAACACAAACATAGGCACAGACACATGCATACGTACAAACCCGCTAGCACACGCACTCTACACACACGTACATTGTAATATTGTTGTATGGTGGTAATTATACATTTTGTATTGTTAATATGTGGTGGTGTAATAATATTATATGACGTAATGTTTAATATTTTGATTTATGTGTAATCTAAGTGCCTTGATGTGCTTGGACCCCAGGAAGAGTAGCTGCTGCCTTGGCAACAGCTAATGGGGATCCATAATAAATACAAATACCAGCCTGTCACCTATAACACTGTAGGCTCTCTGTAATAGCACTATGACAATGTTGACCCCTATGACACCACTATAAAACATTAGTACTGCTTCATTCTATAGCTAGAGGACTCCTGATATCTCCAGGAGTGATAAGTATACTTTTTTTTGTCTTTATCTGTACTGTATTTTTGCTAGCTAAGGGCCATCTACTTTAAGTGCTGCCTGTCTTCCCAGTGGGCTACTTGGTGTGTGAGCTGCACACAACAGCGGCTAGGTTATATCTGTGATGAGGAGAGACACACCTGTTCATCCAAGTTCATGCAACTATCAAGGCCCGTCATCATCGTCCCCACCATACTGTCGTCTGTCTGACTGTGTTCAGTACGTCTATTAGCAGCAGAGACGTCTACAACCAGGGTAGAACCAGGGTAGAACCAGGGTAGAACTAGCTAGTGCCCCTTAGGAGCGGCAGGTGTCTCTGACAACATGCTCTATAGCCGCAGCACATCTCTCTCTCCGGGTGCGGATCATGTCAGATGGACAGGCAGGAACACAGCAGCCTCCATGCACTAGCCTCATAGCAGCTCACAGCAGCGGCCGCTTCAGTCATAACCAGCCTAGTTTCTCTCCAGTCATTCAGCATTCAGAGAGAGAGAAGACATGCAACAATCACCCTGATGCGGCTCTCTCTGCCACGCTGCTCCCTCCGCTGGTGCTGGGGGGACCTGACGCGTCTCCTCCTCATAAACACAGAAAATGGATCCTCCTTCTCCTTCTCTCTGGGTTTCACTGGAAGTTAAACAGACATGATAGGTAACGTAGTATCGTCCCCTGTCTGCCTCTGTCTGTTTCTCTTTCTCTCGGTCTGTTTTCCTCCTGTCTCTCACAATTCGCCATCATTCAGCCGGTTGACGCTAAAATGCTTGGGCTGCAGATGGACATTGCCCCGCATACAAAGAGCCCCCACGAGCGCATTGCCTCACCCGGTTCCGTTCCTCTCACATCTCTTCAAGATCCTCATTAAAGGGGAGGCGTCGCGTGAATGGGCAGAAACGGTTCACCACTAAAGTGAAAAAATGATCCTGCATCATCATCTAGTTTGGAACAGCACATGTTGAACTATCAAAAAAATAAAAATAAATAGTAAAACTAAAGACCACATTAGTTGAGCCAAGAAAGACACCTATTTATGTGTGTGGTTTTAAAGAGGACGTTGACATGCAAGGACAAATTATACTTGCCAGAGGTAGAGGTTTAATCAGGCTATATGAGGATACATATATGTTTACTCTCCTGTGACATTACATTTACTCTGTGCTTATAGGACATCCGTGTGTGTGTGGCAGTGAACATGTCTGAGGCTGATAAGGGTGTGTGTGTAATATACAGTACCAGTCAAATGTTTGGACACACCTACTCATTCAAGGGTTTTCTTTATTTTTTTTTACTATATTCTACATTGTAGAATAATAGTGAAGACATCAAAACAATAGCACATATGGAATTATGTAGTAACCAAAAAAGTGTTAAACAAAACAACATATATTTTATATTTGATATTCTTCAAATAGCCACCCTTTGCCTTGATGACAGCTTTGCACACTCTTGGCATTCTCTCAACCATCTTCACCTGGAATGCTTTTCCAAGTCTTGAAGGAGTTCCCACATATGCTGAGCACTTGTTGGCTGCTTTTCCTTCACTCTGTGGTCCAACTCATCCCAAACCATCTCAATTGGGTTGAGGTCAGGTGATAGTGGAGGCCAGGTCATCTGATGCAGCACTCCATCACTCTCCTTCTTGGTCAAATAGCCCTTACACAGCCTGGAGGTGTGTTGGGTCATTGTCCTGTTGAAAAACAAATTATTGTCCCACTAAGCGCAAACCAGATGGGATGGCGTATCGCTGCAGAATGCTGTGGTAGCCATGCTGGTTAAGTGTGCCTTGAATTCTAAATAAATCACTGACAGTGTCACCAGCAAAGCACCCCCACACCATCACACCTCCTCCTCCATTCTTCACGGTGGGAACCACACATGCGGAGATCATTCGTTCACCTACTCTGCGTCTCACAAAGACACGCCGGTTGGAACCAAAAATCTGGACTCATCAAACCAAAGGACATATTTCCACCGGTCTAATGTCCATTGCTCGTGTTTCTTGACCCTGGCAAGTCTCTTCTTCTTATGAAGGCCTGATTCACGCAGTCTCCTCTGAACAGTTGATGTTGAAATGTGTCTGTTACTTGAACTCTGTGAAGCTTTTATTTGGGCTGCAATCTGAGGTGCAGTTAACTCTAATGAACTTATCCTCTGTAGCAGAGGAAACTCTAGGTCTTCCTTTCCTGTGGCGGTCCTCGTGAGAGCCTGTTTCATCATAGCGCTTGATGGTTTTTGTGATTGACTGACCTTCATGTCTTAAAGTAATGATGGACTGTCATTTCTGTTTGCTTATTTGAGCTGTTCTTGCCCTAATATGGACTTGGTCTTTTACCAAATAGGGCTATCTTCTGTAAACCACCCCTACCTTGTCACAACACAACTGATTGGCTCAAACACATTAAGAAGGAAAGAAATTCCACAAATTCACTTTAAAGAAGGCACACCTGTTAATTGAAATGCATTCCAGGTGACTACCTCATGAAGCTGGTTGAGAGAATGCCAAGAGTGTGCAAAGCTGTCATCAAGGCAAGGGGTGGCTACTTTGAAGAATCTCAAATATAAAATATATTTTGATTTGTTTAACACTTTTTTGGTTACTACATGATTCCATATGTGTTATTTCATTGTTTTTATGTCTTCACTATTATTCTACAATGTAAAAAATAGTAAAACTATAGAAAAACCCTGGAATGAGTAGGTGTGTCCAAACTTTTGACTGGAACTTTATATTACACACACACCCTGCTCACGCCTCAGACATGTTCACTGCCACACACACACTGATGGTACTGGGAGTGGGAAGGCCAGCCAGGCAGCCAGCCAGCCAGGCAGCCAGCCAGCCAGCCAGCCAGCCAGCCAGCCAGCCAGCCAGGGCTCTTAACAATGGGAGGGATCTGGCGTTAAACTGCACCACTCCTGTCCTGCAGGCCTGTGTTAGAGCGATCACAACAGTCACATTAACACACACACATACACAAACAGACACAAACACACACACACACCCAGGAATAGGAGTTGTAAGTCACTGAGTTGTAGGTCTCTGTGTTTATTTTTTTTTTTAAATTCACCTTTATTTAACCAGGTAAGAAGCCTTTATTTAACCAGGTAAGCCAGTTGAGAACAAGTTCTCATTTACAACTGCGACCTGGCCAAGATAAAGCAAAGCAACGCGATAAAAACAACAACAACACAGAGTTACACATGGAATAAACAAAACAGTCAATAACACAATAGAAAATCAATATACAGTGTGTGCAAATGTAGCAACTTATGGAGGTAAGGCAATACATAGGCTATAGTGCAAAATAATTACAATTTAGTATTAACACTGGAGTGATAGATGTGCAGAAGATTATGTGCAAATAGAGATACTGGGGTGCAAATGAGCAAAATAAATAACAATATGGGGATGAGGTAGTTGGGTGGGTTAATTTCAGATGGGCTGTGTACAGGTGCAGTGATCGGTAAGCTGCTCTGACAACTGATGCTTAAAGTTAGTGAGGGAGATAAGAGTCTCCAGCTTCAGAGATTTTTGCAGTTCGTTCCAGTCATTGGCAGCAGAGAACTGGTGGGAATGGCGGCCAAAGGAGGTGTTGGCTTTGGGGATGACCAGTGAGATATACCTGCTGGAGCGCATACTACGGGTGGGTGTTGCTATGGTGACCAATGAGCTAAGATAAGGCAGGGATTTGCCTAGCAGTGATTTATAGATGGCCTGGAGCCAGTGGGTTTGGCGACGAATATGTAGTGAGGGCCAGCCAACAAGAGCGTACAGGTCACAGTGGTGGGTAGTATATGGGGCTTTGGAGACAAAACAGATGGCACTGTGATAGACTACATCCAATTTGCTGAGTAGAGTGTTGGAGGCTACTTTGTAAATGACATCACAGAAGTCAAGGATCGGTAGGATAGTCAGTTTTACGAGGGCATGTTTAGCAGCATGAGTGAAGGAGGCTTTGTTGCGAAATAGGAAGCCGATTCTAGATTTAACTTTGGATTGGAGATGCTTAATGTGAGTCTGGAAGGAGAGTTTACAGTCTAACCAGATACCTAGGTATTTGTAGTTGTCCACATACTCTAGGTCAGACCCGCCGAGAGTAGTGATTCTAGTCGGGTGGGCGGGTGCAAGCAGCGTTCGATTGAAGAGCATGCATTTAGTTTTACTAGCGTTTAAGAGCAGTTGGAGGCTACGGAAGGAGTGTTGCATGGCATTGAAGCTCGTTTGGAGATGTATACAAAATGGTGTCGTCTGCGTAGAGGTGGATCTGAGAGTCACCAGCAGCAAGAGCGACATCATTGATATATTGATACATTGCTGTGTGAGGAGGTATAGGAATTTTAAGTAAGTGTGATGAGGTATTGGAGTTGTAAACCATTGTGAGGAGGTATAGGAGTCTGTTGGATGTATGATGATGTATGCTTCTCTGGAAGCCTTATTGATGAAATGCATGGATCCATTATGACCTGGCAGAGACCTGAGTTACACCACCACCCCACTGGAGAAATACAGCCCAGTCAGAATGATATACAGTATACCCGTTCTAAATTCTACCCGGCAATGTTACTGCCATGTCAGGGAAGGACCTCTCTCTCTCTCTCTGCTCTGTTTAACGATTGTCTCTCTAATGTTCATGGCTATGGATATGAGAAGTACCATTTTCAATTGTGTGTTTTTCTGCTTTGAAAATGAATGGCTAATAAGTCTATACACATGGATGGAAATTATAAAAATGCAATTACAAAGATGGAGCTGATATCCATATTCTGTTTCCTCTACGTGTGTACCTGGACATGAGTCAGCACAACTCCTTTTCTCCCTGTGGGATGCAGGACATGAGAGGGGGAAAGAGGGAGAGAGGGAGGGAGGGAGAGAGAGAGAGAGGGAGAGAGGGAGGGAGGGAGGGAGAGAGAGAGGGATAGAGACTAGCTGCTCCAGTCTTACTCTACAGCTGCTGCAGGTGACCATTCTCTACTCCCCTCTCTCTCTCTCCCTCACTTATCCCCACTCTTCTCCTTTCCTGTCCTACTCTCTGAGCCCCCTCTCCTTTCTTCTCCTACTCTCTGAGCCCCCTCTCCTTTCCTCACTCCCCTCTCTTCTGCTATCCCCTCCCCTCCTGATGATAGGGATGGTGTTGAATGTCAGTCTCTGGATGATATGTTAATATATTCTCATTCAATCATGTTTTCCTACTTGACCCATAAAGATCAATGGTCTTACTGCTGGTCTGGTCTTACTGTTGGTCTGGTCTTACTGCTGGTCTGGTCTTACTGCTGGTCTGGTCTTACTGTTGGTCTGGTCTTACTGCTGGTCTAGTCTTACTGCTGGTCTGGTCTTACTGTTGGTCTGGTCTTACTGTTGGTCTAGTCTTACTGCTGGTCTGGTCTTACTGTTGGTCTGGTCTTACTGCTGGTCTGGTCTTACTGTTGGTCTGGTCTTACTGTTGGTCTAGTCTTACTGCTGGTCTGGTCTTACTGGTGGTCTTGTCTTACTGTTGGTCTGGTCTTACTGGTGGTCTGGTCTTACTGTTGGTCTTACTGTTGGTCTGGTCTTACTGTTGGTCTGGTCTTACTGTTGGTCTGGTCTTACTGTTGGTCTGGTCTTACTGTTGGTCTGGTCTTACTGCTGGTCTTACTGCTGGTCTGGTCTTACTGCTGGTCTGGTCTTACTGCTGGTCTGGTCTTACTGCTGGTCTGGTCTTACAGTTGGTCTGGTCTTATTGCTGGTCTGGTCTTACTGGTGGTCTGGTCTTACTGTTGGTCTGGTCTTACTGGTGGTCTGGTCTTACTGCTGGTCTGGTCTTACTGTTGGTCTGGTCTTACAGCTGGTCTGGTCTTACTGTTGGTCTGGTCTTACTGTTGGTCTGGTCTTACTGATGGTTTTACTGTTGGTCTGGTCTTACTGTTGGTCTGGTCTTACTGTTGGTCTTACTGTTGGTCTGGTCTTACTGTTGGTCTGGTCTTACTGTTGGTCTGGTCTTACTGTTGGTCTTACTGTTGGTCTGGTCTTACTGTTGGTCTGGTCTTACTGTTGGTCTGGTCTTACTGTTGGTCTGGTCTTACTGTTGGTCTGGTCTTACTGTTGGTCTTACTGTTGGTCTGGTCTTACTGTTGGTCTGGTCTTACTGTTGGTCTGGTCTTACTGTTGGTCTTACTGTTGGTCTGGTCTTACTGTTGGTCTGGTCTTACTGTTGGTCTGGTCTTACTGTTGGTCTTACTGTTGGTCTGGTCTTACTGTTGGTCTGGTCTTACTGTTGGTCTTACTGTTGGTCTGGTCTTACTGTTGGTCTGGTCTTACTGCTGGTCTGGTCTTACTGTTGGTCTTACTGTTGGTCTGGTCGTACTGTTGGTCTGGTCTTACTGCTGGTCTTACTGTTGGTCTGGTCTTACTGCTGGTCTTACTGCTGGTCTGGTCTTACTGTTGGTCTGGTCTTACTGCTGGTCTTACTGTTGATCTGGTCTTACTGCTGGTCTGGTCTTACTGCTGGTCTGGTCTTACTGTTGGTCTGGTCTTACTGTTGGTCTGGTCTTACTGCTGGTCTGGTCTTACTGTTGGTCTGGTCTTACTGCTGGTCTGGTCTTACTGTTGGTCTGGTCTTACTGTTGGTCTGGTCTTACTGCTGGTCTGGTCTTACTGTTGGTCTGGTCTTACTGTTGGTCTGGTCTTACTGCTGGTCTGGTCTTACTGTTGGTCTGGTCTTACTGTATGTCTGGTCATACTGTTGGTCTGGTCTTACTGCTGGTCTGGTCTTACTGCTGGTCTGGTCATACTGTTGGTCTGGTCTTACTGCTGGTCTGGTCTTACTGTTGGTCTGGTCTTACTGTATGTCTGGTCATACTGTTGGTCTGGTCTTACTGTATGTCTGGTCTTACTGTTGGTCTGGTCTTACTGCTGGTCTGGTCTTACTGCTGGTCTTACTGCTGGTCTGGTCTTACTGGTGGTCTGGTCTTACTGCTGGTCTGGTCTTACTGTTGGTCTGGTCTTACTGCTGGTCTGGTCTTACTGCTGGTCTTACTGCTGGTCTGGTCTTACTGGTGGTCTGGTCTTACTGCTGGTCTGGTCTTACTGTTGGTCTGGTCTTACTGTATGTCTGGTCATACTGTTGGTCTGGTCTTACTGTATGTCTGGTCTTACTGTTGGTCTGGTCTTACTGCTGGTCTGGTCTTACTGCTGGTCTTACTGCTGGTCTGGTCTTACTGCTGGTCTGGTCTTACTGCTGGTCTTACTGCTGGTCTGGTCTTACTGCTGGTCTGGTCTTACTGGTGGTCTGGTCTTACTGCTGGTCTGGTCTTACTGTATGTCTGGTCTTACTGTTGGTCTGGTCTTACTGCTGGTCTGGTCTTACTGCTGGTCTTACTGCTGGTCTGGTCTTACTGGTGGTCTGGTCTTACTGCTGGTCTGGTCATACTGTTGGTCTGGTCTTACTGCTGGTCTGGTCTTACTGTTGGTCTGGTCTTACTGTATGTCTGGTCATACTGTTGGTCTGGTCTTACTGTATGTCTGGTCTTACTGTTGGTCTGGTCTTACTGTTGGTCTGGTCTTACTGCTGGTCTTACTGTGTGTCTGGTCTTACTGTTGGTCTGGTCTTACTGTTGGTCTGGTCTTACTGCTGGTCTGATCTTACTGCTGGTCTGGTCTTACTGTTGGTCTGGTCTTACTGGTGGTCTGGTCTTACTGGTGGTCTGGTCTTACTGTTGGTCTGGTCTTACTGCTGGTCTGGTCTTACTGCTGGTCTTACTGTTGGTCTGGTCTTACTGTTGGTCTGGTCTTACTGCTGGTCTGGTCTTACTGGTGGTCTGGTCTTACTGTTGGTCTGGTCTTACTGCTGGTCTGGTCTTACTGTTGGTCTGGTCTTACTGTTGGTCTGGTCTTACTGCTGGTCTGGTCTTACTGCTGGTCTGGTCTTACTGTTGGTCTGGTCTTACTGTTGGTCTGGTCTTACTGCTGGTCTGGTCTTACTGTTGGTCTTACTGTTGGTCTGGTCTTACTGTTGGTCTGGTCTTACTGTTGGTCTTGTCTTACTGTTGGTCTGGTCTTACTGTTGGTCTGGTCTTACTGTTGGTCTGGTCTTACTGTTGGTCTGGTCTTACTGTTGGTCTGGTCTTACTGTTGGTCATCATACATTTTGCATACCAGCTCAGCTGGTAGAGCACGGCGCTTGTAACGCCAAGGTAGTGGGTTCGATCCCCGGGACCACCCATACACAAAAAAAATGTATGCACGCATGACTGTAAGTCGCTTTGGATAAAAGCGTCTGCTAAATGGCATATTATATCACTATCCTCTTGCAATAGGACCAGCTGGATGGCAAAAACAGTGCTAATAGTACCTCAAAAGTAATATTAATAAAAATGCCAAACAGCCAGCTCAATCAAGGTGTGGATGGAGGACCACCGGATCAAGACCCTGTCATGGCCAGCCCAATCTCCAGACCGGAACCCCATTGAAAACTTCTGGAATGTGATCAAGAGGAAGATGGATGGTCACAAGCCATCAAACAAAGCTGAGCTTCTTGAATTTTTGCGCCAGGAGTGGCATAAAGTCACCCAACATCAATGTGAAAGACTGGTGGAGAGCATGCCAAGACGCATGAAAGCTGTGATTGAAAATCAGGGTTATTCCACCAAATATTGATTTCTGAACTCTTCCTAAGTTAAAACATTACTATTGTGTTGTTTAAAAATGAACATTAACTTATTTTCTTTGCATTATTCGAGGTCTGACAACACTGCATCTTTTTTGTTATTTTGACCAGTTGTCATTTTCTGCAAATAAATGCTCTAAATGACAATATTTTTATTTGGAATTTGGGAGAAATGTTGTCAGTAGTTTATAGAATAAAACAAAAATGTTATTTTTACCCAAACACATACCTATAAATAGTAAAACCAGAGAAACTGATAATTTTTCAGTGGTCTCTTAATTTTTTTCCGCAGCTGTATATACGCACACTTACATGGAGCTCTGGATGTTCTGTCTTTTATACAAATATCAAATCAAATCAAATCAAATCAAATTTTATTGGTCACATGCGCCGAATACAACAGGTGCAGACATTACAGTGAAATGCTTACTTACAGCCCTTAACCAACAGTGCATTTATTTTAAACAAAAAAAGTAAGAATAAAACAACAACAACAAAAGTGTTGAGAAAAAAAGAGCAGAAGTAAAATAAAGTGACAGTAGGGAGGCTATATATACAGGGGGGTACCGTTGCAGAGTCAATGTGCGGGGGCACCGGCTAGTTGAGGTAGTTGAGGTAATATGTACATGTGGGTAGAGTTAAAGTGACTATGCATAAATACTTAACAGAGTAGCAGCAGCGTAAAAAGGATGGGGTGGGGGGGCAGTGCAAATAGTCCGGGTAGCCATGATTAGCTGTTCAGGAGTCTTATGGCTTGGGGGGTAGAAGCTGTTGAGAAGTCTTTTGGACCTAGACTTGGCACTCCGGTACCGCTTGCCGTGCGGTAGCAGAGAGAACAGTCTATGACTAGGGTGGCTGGAGTCTTTGACAATTTTGAGGGCCTTCCTCTGACACCGCCTGGTATAGAGGTCCTGGATGGCAGGAAGCTTTGCCCCAGTGATGTACTGGGCCGTACGCACTACCCTCTGTAGTGCCTTGCGGTCAGAGGCCAAGCAGTTGCCATACCAGGCGGTGATGCAACCAGTCAGGATGCTCTCGATGGTGCAGCTGTAGAATTTTTTGAGGATCTGAGGACCCATGCCAAATCTTTTTAGTCTCCTGAGGGGGAATAGGCTTTGTCGTGCCCTCTTCACGACTGTCTTGGTGTGTTTGGACCATGATAGTTCGTTGGTGATGTGGACACCAAGGAACTTGAAGCTCTCAACCTGTTCCACTACAGCCCCGTCGATGAGAATGGGGGCGTGCTCAGTCCTCTTTTTTTTCCTGTAGTCCACAATCATCTCCTTTGTCTTGGTCACGTTGAGGGAGAGGTTGTTGTCCTGGCACCACACGGCCAGATCTCTGACCTCCTCCCTATAGGCTGTCTCATCGTTGTCGGTGATCAGGCCTACCACTGTTGTGTCGTCGGCAAACTTAATGATGGTGTTGGAGTCGTGCCTGGCCATGCAGTCATGGGTGAACAGAGAGTACAGGAGGAGACTGAGCACGCACCCCTGAGGGGCCCCCGTGTTGAGGATCAGTGTGGCAGATGTGTTGTTACCTACCCTTACCACCTGGGGGCGGCCCGTCAGGAAGTCCAGGATCCAGTTGCAGAGGGAGGTGTTTAGTCCCAGGATCCTTAGCTTAGTGATGAGCTTAGAGTGCACTATGGTGTTGAATGCTGAGCTGTAGTCAATGAATAGCATTCTCACGTAGGTGTTCCTCTTGTCCAGGTGGGAAAGGGCAGTGTGGAGTGCGATAGAGATTGCATCATCTGTGGATCTGTTGGGGCGGTATGCAAATTGGAGTGGGTCTAGGGTTTCTGGGATTATGCTGTTGATGTGAGCCATGACCAGTCTTTCAAAGCACTTCATGGCTACAGACGTCAGTGCTACGGGTCGGTAGTCATTTAGGCAGGTTATCTTAGAGTTCTTGGGCACGGGGACTATGGTGGTCTGCTTGAAACATGTTGGTATTACAGACTCAGTCAGGGACATGTTGAAAATGTCAGTGAAGACACTTGCCAGTTGGTCAGCACATGCTCGGAGTACACGTCCTGGTAATCCGTCTGGCCCTGCGGCCTTGTGAATGTTGACCTGCTTAAAAGTCTTACTCACATCGGCTACGGAGAGCGTGATCACATAGTCATCCGGAACAGCTGGTGCTCTCATGCATGCGTGGTTTAGAAGTGGTTTAGCTCGTCTGGTAGGCTTGTGTCACTGGGCAGCTCGCGGCTGTGCTTCCCTTTGTAGTCTGTAATAGTTTTCAAGCCCTGCCACATCCGACGAGCATCAGAGCCAGTGTAGTATGATTCAATCTTAGACCTGTATTGACTCTTTGCCTGTTTGATGGTTCGTCGGAGGTCATAGCGGGATTTCTTATAAGCGTCCGGGTTAGAGTCCCGTTCCTTGAAAGCGGCAGCTCTACCCTTTAGCTCAGTGCGGATGTTTCCTGTAATCCATGGCTTCTGGTTGGGGTATGTACGTACGGTCACTGTGGGGACGACATCATCAATGCACTTATTGATGAAGCCAGTGACTGATGTGGTGTACTCCTCAATGCTGTCTGAAGAATCCCGGAACATGTTCCAGTCTGTGCTAGCAAAACAGTCCTGTAGCTTAGCATCTGCGTCATCTGACCACTTTTTTATTAACCGAATCACTGGTGCTTCCTGCTTCAGTTTTTGCTTATAAGCAGGAATCAGGAGGATAGAGTTATGGTCAGATTTGCCAAATGGAGGGCGAGGGAGAGCTTTGTATGCGTCTCTGTGTGTGGAGTAAAGGTGGTCTAGAGTTTTTTTCCCTCTGGTTGCACATTTAACATGCTGGTAGAAATTAGGTAGAACGGATTTAAGTTTCCCTGCATTAAAGTCCCCGGCCACTAGGAGCGCTGCATCTGGATGAGCGTTTTTCCTGTTGATTAATGGCCTTGTACAACTCATTCAGTGCAATCTTAATGCCAGCATTGGTTTGTGGTGGTAAATAGACAGCTATGAAAAATATAGATGAAAACTCTCTTGGTAAATAGTGTGGTCTACAGCTTATCATAAGATACTCTACCTCAGGCGAGCAAAACCTCGAGACTTCCTTAGTATTTGATTTTGTGCACCAGCTGTTGTTTACAAATATACACAGACCGCCACCCCTTGTCTTACCAGAGTCAGCCGTTCTGTCCTGCCGATGTAGCGTATAGCCTGCTAGCTGAATGTTATCATTGTTGTCGTTCAGCTACGACTCCGTGAAACATAAGATATTACAGTTTTTAATGTCCCGTTGGTAGGATAACCGTAATCTTAAATCGTCCATTTTATTCTCAAAAGCTTGAACGTTGGCTAATAGGATTGATGGAAGAGGCAGTTTACTCGCTCGCCGTCGGATCCTTACAAGGCACCCGGATCTGCGTCCGCGATATCTCCGTCTCTTCCTCACGCGAATGACGGGGATTTGGGCCTTGTCGGGTGTCTGTATGATATCCTTCGCGGCCACCTCGTTGAAGAAAAAATCTTCGTCCAATGCGAGGTGAGTAATCGCTGTCCTGATATCCAGAAGCTCTTTTTGGTTATAAGAGACGATGGGCAGAAACATTATGTACAAAATAAATTACAAATAACGCGGAAAAACACACATAATAGTACAATTGGTTAGAGGGTTGGTTAGAGGGCTGTAAAACGGCAGCCGTTCTGGTAAATATGTCTAAATCGGCTCTAACAAAGTGTGAACACTCCCTTAGCCCCAGGATAAAATCTCCCTTAGCCCCAGGATAAAATCTCCCTAAGCCCAGGGCTAAAATCTCCCTAAGCCCAGGGCTAAAATCTCCCTAAGCCCAGGGCTAAAATCTCCCTAAGCCCAGGGCTAAAATCTCCCTTAGCCCCGGGATAAAATATCCCTTAGCCCCGGGATAAAATCTCCCTAAGCCCAGGGCTAAAATCTCCCTAAGCCCAGGGCTAAAATCTCCCTAAGCCCAGGGCTAAAATCTCCCTAAGCCAGGGCTAAAATCTCCCTAAGCCCAGGGCTAAAATCTACCTAAGCCCAGGGCTAAAATCTCCCTTAGCCCCGGGATAAAATCTCCCTTAGCCCCGGGATAAAATCTCCCTAAGCCCAGGGCTAAAATCTCCCTAAGCCCAGGGCTAAAATCTCCCTAAGCCCAGGGCTAAAATCTCCCTTAGCCCCGGGATAAAATCTCCCTTAGCCCCGGGATAAAATCTCCCTTAGCCCCAGGATAAAATCTCCCTAAGCCCAGGGTTAAAATCTCCCTAAGGAGGCTCTTTGCCCTGGGCTGAGGTGCAGTGTGAACACACCTATCATGAAGCAGGGCTTTGTTTAGAGACTAGAGTCAGAGAGGAGAAACAGCTTACTTTGGGAAAGCAGCAAGTGCGCTAGTGAGTGTGTGTGTGTGTGTGTGTGTGTGTGTGTGTGTGTGTGTGTGTGTGTGTGTGTGTGTGTGTGTGTGTGTGTGTGTGTGGGTGTGTGTGTGTGTACGGAGTTCCACCCTGTCTCTCCCATAGCAGCGGCAACAGTATCATTTCATTTTTTATTTATTTATACAGGGTGGGTCACCATGGAGACCATGGTGTCATTTACAAGGGAACCCTGTGAACATGAGTTATATATCTACAGGGTGGGTCACCATGGAGACCAGGGTCTCATTTACTAGGGAACCCTGTGAACATGAGTTATATATCTACAGGGTGGGTCACCATGGAGACCAGGGTCTCATTTACAAGGGAACCCTGTGAACATGAGTTATATTTATACAGGGTGGGTCACCATGGAGACCAGGGTCTCATTTACAAGGGAACCCTGTGAACATTAGTTATATTTATACAGGGTGGGTCATCATTGGGGCAGTGGCGGTCATGACATTTTGTCAGCCGATGATTGTCAAGCAAATAACTGCCGGTCTCACGGTAATTGACCGTTAATTAACATAAACACATTTAGCTTCTCCTGGCTTCCACGCATCTCCTCCCGTTGCTCCCCTCCGGCGCTCTGATTCGCCGGTCTACTGAGCCACCGGTCTGAGCGCACCACCTCGGCAACACTGGAATGGAAACCCAACGCACCCTAAATCACCTCCAGCGCACCTGCATCTCATCATCTCATCACCACCCCTATATAGCCCTGCACTGTTCTGTAATATGTTGTGTGTGATTGTTTTTGCTTCGTGTCGTTTACTCTCTCTTTGCTAATTCTCTTTGTCATTGTTTGAGTAAAACCTTGACCTTGTTGATTACTTCGTCCTGCCTCTTCGTATCCTCAGTACTCGTCACACCTACAAGCTGATGCAGACCTTTTGGAACATCTACATGTTAAAAAGTCTAATAAATCCATGTAATATAGCCTACACCATCACAATAAATCCATTATTTATTTTAGACAGGTCTAAAGAAACATGATATGAAGAAAATGTAGTCTATTTCAGAAGAACAGAATAGCATCCTCTGAGTTGTCCTTATGTTAGGTCCTGATCTATGCCATGTGGCTGTGGGCTACACTAGTTCATTTAGCAGACAAGATTTGCTTAGAATTCCATGGCATTATTTTATATTATTTTATAGTGTGAAGAATACAATTGAACAAAGCTGAATAAAATAGAAAGGAAAATCATCTTCCCCAAACTTAAAGCTCACGTGCTGCTTATATATGCAAGTTAGGCGCTACACACGTTGTAAAGCGGATGAATGTGCTTCATTGTAAGAAATTATTTAGCCACTTTAGTTGTGATACAAACCTTATCAAATCAAAACATATAGGCCTATGGGCTAGGCTACATGAGGTGTGCAACTATGATTTGAAAAAAATGGCGCAAAAAAAAAGCATGCGCTGTTTGCCTTAAGCTGGGCATCATTCACAAGTGATAATATATAATTCACAAGTGATAGGCTAATATTGTCACCCATCACACTATTCTTGATTTAATCTTGTCTTTTCACTAAATAATATACACTACCGTTCAAAGGTTTGGGGTCATTTAGAAATGTCCTTATTTTCGAAAGAAAAGCATTTTTGTTTTGCCAATTAAAATAACATCAAATTGATCAGAAATACAGTGTAGGCATTGTTAATGTTGTAAATGGCTATTGTAGCTGGAAATGGCTGATTTTTAATGGAATATCTACATAGGCGTACAGACGCCCATTATCAGCAACCATCAGTCCTGTGTCCCAATGGCACGTTGTGTTTGCTAATCCAAGTTTATCATTTTAAAAGGCTAATTGATCATTAGAAAACCCTTTTGCAATTATGTTAGCACAGCTGAAAACTGTTGTGCTGATTAAAGAAGCAATACAACTGGCCTTCTTGAGACTAGTTGAGTATCTGGAGCATCAGCAATTGTGGGTTCGATTACAGGCTCAAAATGGCGAGAAACAAATAACTTTCTTCTGAAACTCGTCAGTCTATTCTTGTTCTGAGAAATGTAATCTATGCACTTAAATAGCGAACGCTTTTCCCGTGGTTCATTTTCATGCCAGCCAGGTAGGCTATACTCCTGTTGTAAAGAGAAGCAATGTGCTTAATATTAGGAAAGTTGAGAAATAAATATAGTAGGCCTAGCCTATAGAAAGCTGATGGGATCCTCCTCTTTTTAATAGAGGCCATCACTCTGTTTTCTCACACAATTGTATAGCCTGTAGAAATGTTGCGTAACATGAGCTCATGGGCTCTCATGTAGTGTTTGATTAGATTGTTGAGACATTTGCATTGATGTCAGAGTGATTATAGGGACAATAGAGTGCTGAGCACCAGGCAGTTAGCAAGTTTGGTAGACTACTAATGACCATCAGCAGCATCAGAGCTCGGAGAAGCCTAATTACCGTGACTAAACGGTCACATGGAAGTTGACTGCCATCATGACTCGTGACCGCCGGTGTGGCGGTAATACGGTCACCGTAACAGCCCTAGTCACCATTGAGACCAGGGTGTAATTTACAAGGAAGCCCTGTGAACATGAACACAATAACATGCAATACAACATAATGTAAAATAGCAATATCAATACAGTACAGTAAAATACAAGATTAATTAAAACAAACACAACTCTCACATATCACCTCACTTAAACCCGATCTAAACTGTCCAATGAAGACCAGCGAGTCTAACTTCGAGGTGGCCTGAAAGCTATTCCTTGAGCTGGGGTCAAACTAAATGCCTCAGCCAGTAGCGAGGTTCGCCTGGGGTCAAACTAAATGCCTCAGCCAGTAGCGAGGCTCGCCTGGGGTCAAACTAAATGCCTCAGCCAGTAGCGAGGCTCGCCTGGGGTCAAACTAAATGCCTCAGCCAGTAGCGGGCTCGCCTGGGGTCAAAACTAATGCCTCAGCCAGTTAGCGAGGCTCGCCTGGGGTCAAACTAAATGCCTCAGCCAGTAGCGAGGCCGCCTGGGTCAACTAAATGCCTCAGCCAGTAGCGAGGCTCGGCCTGGGGTCCAAACTAAATGCCTCAGCCAGTAGCGAGGCTCGCCTGGGGTCAAACGAAATGATGCCGTCAGCCCATAGCGAGGCTTCGCCCTGGGGTCAAACGAAATGCCTCAGCCAGTAGCGAGGCTCGCCTGGGGTCAAAACTAAATGCCTCAGCCAGTAGCGAGGCTTGCCTGGGGTCAAACTAAATGCCTCAGCCAGTAGCGAGGCTCGCCTGGGGTCAAACTAAATGCCTCAGCCAGTAGCGAGGCTCGCCTGGGGTCAAACTAAATGCCTCAGCCAGTAGCGAGGCTCGCCTGGGGTCAAACTAAATGCCTCAGCCAGTAGCGGGCTCGCCTGGGTCAAAGAATCCTCGCAGTAGGAGCATCGCTGGTCAACGAAAGCCTCAGCCAGTGCGGGCTCGCCTGTGGGTCAACTATGCTCGCAGTAGGTGTGTGCCTGGGGTACTAATGCCAGCGTTAGCGAGTCCCGGCAATAAGCTCACCAGTACAGCTGCCTGGTCAACTAAATCCTCACCAGTAGCGAGGGTGCCTGGGGTCAACTAATGCTCAGCCAGTAGCGAGGCTCGCCTGGGGTCACTAATGTCAGCCAGTAGGGGGCTCTGGAGCACCTCCTGGAAATGAACCATACTGTCATAGAAGTCCTCCTGTGTGTGTGTGTGTGTGTGTGTGTGTGGGTGTGTTTGGCCAGGTTAGTGGAGTCCACCAGAGTTTACACTGTTGCTATAACAGTCCACCAGTATGTGTATGGTGTGTGCTGTGTGTTGTGTGTGTGTGTGTATTGTGTGAGTGTGTGTTATGGTTGAGTGGTGTATGGTGAGCTGGTGTATGGTGAGTGGTGATGGTGATGTGTGTATGGTGAGTGGTGTATGGTGAGCGTGTGGTGTATGGTGAGCGTGTATGGTTGATGGTGTATGGTGAGTGGTGTATGGTGAGTGGTGTATGGTGAGCGGTGTATGGTGAGCGGTGTATGGTGATGGTGTATGGTGAGTGGTGTATGGTGAGTGGTGTATGGTGAGCGGTGTATGGTGAGCGGTGTATGGTGAATGGTGTATGGTGAGTGGTGTATGGTGAGTGGTGTATGGTGAGTGGTGTATGGTGAGTGGTGTATGGTGATGGTGTTGGTGATGGTGTATGGTGAGGGTGTATGGTGAGCGGTGTAGTGAGGGTGTATGGTGAGTGGTGTATGGTGAGTGGTGTATGGTGAGCGGTGTATGGTGAGTGGTGTATGGTGAGCGGTGTATGGTGAATGGTGTATGGTGAGTGGTGTATGGTGAGCGGTGTATGGTGAATGGTGAATGGTGAGTGGTGTATGGTGACGTGTGTATGGTGAGTGGTGTATGGTGAGGTGTATGGTGAGTGTATGGTGAGCGTGTATGTTGAGTGGTGTTATGGTGAGCGGTGTATGGTGAATGGTGAAGGTGATGGTGTAGTGGTGTATGGTGATGTGATGGTGAGTGGTGTATGGTGAATGGTGTATGGTGAATGGTGTATTGGTGAGTGGTGTATGATGAGTGGTGTATGGTGAATGGTGTATGGTGAGTGGTGTATGTGGGTTATGGTGAGTGGTGTATGGTGAGTGGTGTATGGTGAGATGGTGTATGGTGAAGTGGTGTAGGTGATGGTGATGGTGAGCTGGTGTATGGTAATGTGTTGGTGTGGTGTATGGTGAGTGGTGTATGGTGTATGGTGAATGGTGTATGGTGAATGGTGTACTGTGAGTGGTGTATGGTGATGGTGTTATGGTGAATGGTGTCATGGTGGTGGTTGGTGAATGGTGAATGGTGTATGGTGAGTGGTGTATGGTGAGTGTGTATGTGAGTGGTGTAGTGAATGGTGTATGTTGAGTGTTGTAGGTGAGTGTGTATGGTGAGTGGTGTATGGTGTCTGGTGATGTGTTGGAATGGTGTAGGGTGAGTGGTGTAAGGTGAATGGTGTATGTTAATTGTTGGTGAGCGGTGTAATGGTGAATGGTGTATGGAGACAACAGGGGGGATGGGAACGGCGATGGAGACAGGGGGGAGACAGGAGGGAGACAGGGGGGAGACATGAGAGTGACAGGGGAGAGACAGGAGAGAGTAGGGGGACAGGAGGGAGACAGGGGAGAGACAGTGGGACAGGAGGGAGACAGGGGAGAGACAGGAGGGAGACAGGAGAGAGACAGGGGGAGACAGGAGAGAGACAGGAGGACAGTAGGGAGACAGGGGAGAGACAGGGGAGAGACAGGAGAGAGACTGGAGGGGTACAGTGGAGAGACTGGAAGGAGATAGGAGAGAGACAGGGGAGAGACAGGAGGGATATAGGGGGAGACAGGGGGAGGGAGACAGGTGATATAGGGGAGATGGGGGAGACAGGAGGGATAAAGGGGGAGACAGGTGGGAGACAGGTAGGGAGACAGGGGAGAGACAGAAGGGATATAGGGGGAGACAGGGGAGGGAGACAGGTGATATAGGGGAGATAGGGGGGAGACAGTGGGGATAAAGGGGGGAGACAGGGGGGAGACAGGGGGGAGACAGGGGAGAGACAGGAGGGATATAGGGGGAGACAGGGGGGAGACAGGGGGGAGATTTGGGGGGGAGACAGGTGATATTTTTTATTTTTTATTTATTATGGATCCCCATTAGTTCTTGCCAAGGCAGCAGCTACTCTTCCTGGGGTGCAGCAAAATTAAGGCAGTTATACATTTTAAAAACATTACAATACATTCATAACAGATTTCACAACATATTAAGTGTGTGCCCTCAGGCCTCTACTCTACTACCACATATCTATAACACAAAATCCATGTGTACATGTGTGTATAGTGCGTATGTCATCGTGTGTTTGTATGCATGTGTCTATGTTTGTGTTGCTTTACAGTCCCCACTGTTCCATAAGGTTTATTTGTATCTGTTTTTTAAATCTGATTCTACTGCTGGCATCAGTTACTTGATGTGGAATAGAGTTCCATGTAGTCATGGCTCTATGTAGTACTGTGCTCCTCCCATAGTCTCAAATCAAATCAAATCAAATTTTATTGGTCACATGCGCCGAATACAACAGGTGCAGACATTACAGTGAAATGCTTACTTACAGCCCTTAACCAACAGTGCATTTATTTTAAACAAAAAAAGTAAGAATAAAACAACAACAAAAAAAGTGTTGAGAAAAAAAGAGCAGAAGTAAAATAAAGTGACAGTAGGGAGGCTATATATACAGTAAAATAAAGTGACAGTAGGGAGGCTATATATACAGGGGGGTACCGTTGCAGAGTCAATGTGCGGGGGCACCGGCTAGTTGAGGTAGTTGAGGTAACATTTTACATTACATTTTAGTCATTTAGCAGACGCTCTTATCCAGAGCGACTTACAGGAGCAATTAGGGTTAAGTGCCTTGCTCAAGGGCACATTAACGTCATTTAGCAGACGCTCTTAGCCAGAGCGACTCACAAATTGGTGCGTTCACCCTATAGCCAGTGGGATAACCACTTTACAATTTGGGGGGGGGGGGGGGGGGGGGGGGTAGAAGGATTACTTTATCCTATCCCAGGTATTCCTTAAAGAGGTGGGGTTTCAAATGTCTCCGGAAGGTGGTGAGTGACTCCGCTGTCCTGGCGTCGTGAGGGAGCTTGTTCCACCATTGGGGTGCCAGAGCAGCGAACAGTTTTGACTGGGCTGAGCGGGAACTATGCTTCCGCAGAGGAAGGGGAGCCAGCAGGCCAGAGGTGGATGAACGCAATGCCCTCTTTGGGTGTAGGGACTGATCAGAGCCTGAAGGTACAGAGGTGCCGTTCCCCTCACTGCTCCATAGGCAAGCACCATGGTCTTGTAGCGGATGCGAGCTTCAACTGGAAGCCAGTGGAGTGTGCGGAGGAGGGGGGGTGACGTGAGAGAACTTGGGAAGGTTGAACACCAGACGGGCTGCGGCATTCTGGATGAGTTGTAGGGGTTTAATGGCACAGGCAGGGAGGCCAGCCAACAGCGAGTTGCAGTAGTCCAGCCGGGAGATGACAAGTGCCTGGATTAGGACCTGTGCCGCTTCCTGTGTAAGGCAGGGTCGTACTCTCCGAATGTTGTAGAGCATGAACCTGCAGGAGCGGGTCACCGCCTTGATGTTGGCGGAGAACGACAGGGTGTTGTCCAGGGTCACGCCTAGGCTCTTCGCACTCTGGGAGGAGGACACAGCGGAGTTGTCAACCGTGATGGCGAGATCATGGAACGGGCAGTCCTTCCCCGGGAGGAAGAGCAGCTCCGTCTTGCCAGGGTTCAGCTTGAGGTGGTGATCCGTCATCCATACTGATATGTCTGCCAGACATGCAGAGATGCGATTCGCCACCTGGTTATCAGAAGGGGGAAAGGAGAAGATTAGTTGTGTATCGTCAGCGTAGCAATGATAGGAAAGGCCATGTGAGGATATGACAGAGCCAAGTGACTTGGTGTATAGGGAGAAAAGGAGAGGGCCTAGAACTGAGCCCTGGGGGACACCAGTGGTGAGAGCACGTGGTGCGGAGACAGCTTCTCGCCACGCCACTTGGTAGGAGCGACCGGTCAGGTAGGACGCAATCCAGGAGTGAGCCGCAATGAGTCATCAAGCCACGGAGCTGGAGGGGAGGACCGAGCCGGCCGGGAGGATAGGGGACACAGAGAGTCAAAGGATGCAGAAAGGGAGGAGAGGAGGGTTGAGGAGGCAGAATCAGGAGATTGGAGGGAGAAGGATTGAGCAGAGGGAAGAGATGATAGGATGGAAGAGGCGAGAGTAGTGGGAGAGAGAGAGCGAAGGTTGCGGCGGCGCATTACCATCTGTGTAGGGGCAGAGTGAGTAGTGTGGGAGGAGAGCGAGAGAGAAAAGGAAACAAAGTAGTGGTCGGAGACATGGAGGGGAGTTGCAGTGAGATTAGTAGAGGAGCAGCATCTAGTGAAGATGAGGTCAAGCGTATTGCCTGCCTTGTGAGTAGGGGGGGACGGTGAGAGGGTGAGGTCAAAAGAGGAGAGGAGTGGAAAGAAGGAGGCAGAGAGAAATGAGTCAAATGTGGACATAGGGAGGTTGAAATCCCCCAAAACTGTGAGGGGTGAGCCATCCTCAGGGAAGGAACTTATCAAGGCGTCAAGCTCATTGATGAACTCTCCAAGGGAACCTGGAGGGCGATAGATGACAAGGATATTAAGCTTAAATGGGCTAGTGACTGTGACAGCATGGAATTCAAATGAGGAGATAGACAGATGGGTTAGGGGAAAAATTGAGAATGTCCACTTGGGAGAGATGAGGATTCCTGTACCACCACCCCTCTGACCAATGCTCTTCGGTGGTATGGGCGGAGGGAACCCCCCAATGGGG
>LR778282.1:3159686-3195925 GCA_902810595.1 Coregonus sp. 'balchen'
CATTTTTAATTTCCCTCTTTAAATTTAAAACTTTGGAAATTTAAAAACTAAATTTTTACCTTTTTTTTAAATTTTTTTTTTTTTTTTGGGGGTTTTTCCTTTTCCCCTTTTTTTAGGAAAACTGGGAATTTTAAGCCCATTTTTTTTTCCCATAAAGGTTTTTTTTGTCCAAGGGGTGCAAAAGGGGGTTTTCTTGGTTGCCCCCCTCATTCACACCAGGGCCCAAAAAATATTATTTACATCAACAAACTAAGAATCACTAAAAAAACTATTGATACCCTCTTATCCATATTAGGCCAGTTTTTGGAATTTTTGGTTTTTCCCTAGATAGCAATATTTGTGACCCAACACTGATGGATCTGGAAATGCTTTAAAAGAAAATTCTGCAAATTAAAAAGATGGTCATACATTTGATCTCTTTCCCTGTACTTTTGAAACACCCGGGGGTTTGACTGAAACCAAAACCAGGATGCAGCACGGGTCGTCTGAAGCTTTCTTTTGAGTGGGCGCCTAAATAAACCCAGTCAATTTTAATAAACCAGAAAATATCCCTCTTTATTGAATAAATCAGGGGGGGAGAACGTTTTTGAACACTGCTTTTTTGCGGGTTTTTCCTACTTCAAAGCATGTAAGGTCTGTAATTTTTATCATGGTACACTTAAACTTTGGAGCGGAATCTAAAAAAAAAAAATCCAGAAAATCACATGTATGTTTTTTAAAAGTAATTAAATTTTGCATTTTTTGCATGACATAAGTCTTAAAAAAAGACCCACATGTAAAATCATTTAAATAAATGTTCATATTCACTGAACGCGAACTTTTGATAGACGTAGCGGGTAATTCGCTCGGGCTTCTCTCCGTTTTCAGAGCTCGTCTAATGGCTGGGGGCAAATATCTGGGGAAATTTTACAAACGAGGGCCGGTGTCAGAAATGTTGGAAAAAAATTTAAAATTAAAAGTTGCCACAGCACAGTTGGTCACAAACGGGGGGTAACATAAAAACAGCCTAACCACTTGCAGGGCATTAAAAATTCAGAGTGAGCTTTTTCTCTCATTTGTGTCGGGAAAATAGTAGCAACTACCCAACGTTACTTGGGTGCTTGACTGCTTTTTAGGACAGATCGATGGGATAAACCCTACTCCTGGGCCAAGTGCAGTTGCCTCCGAAAGCGAAAAACTTAAATTTCAAAACGGACATCAAATCAAAAAAATTTGTATTGTCACATCCCAAATAAAAAAGGGTGACCTTGCAGAAAAATTTCTTACTTACTAGCCCTTCCAACAAGCATTTCTAAAAATATAATTTTTAAAAGAAAAAAATGTAAAAAAAAAATGAAAAAACAAAAAATTAAGGACACAGTAAAATTCATAGGGGGGGGGGGGGGGCTATATACAGGGGGTACTTTAATTTACTTTTTAGTCATTTCAGACCTCTATCCAGAGCGACTTACAGGGCAATTAGGGTTAATCCCCTTGCTCAAGGGACATTTACGTCATTAGCAGCGCTTTTATCCAGAGCACTCACAAATTGGTGCTTCACCCTATAGCCATGGATAACCACTTTACCTTTTTTTTGGGGGGGGGGTAAAGGTTTCTTTATCCTACCCGGGGTTTTTTCCTTAAAAGAGGGGGGGTTTCAAAGTCCCCGGAAGGGGGTGATTGATTTTCCCTGTCCTGGCGCGGGGGGAGCGCCACCAGGGGTAAAAGCAGCCATTTTGTGGGGGGCGGAAAAGTATGCTTCCCAGAGGAAGGGGGCCCAGTCCCAAAGGTGGGACCAATGCCCCTCGTTTGGGAGGGGCGGGAGGTACGAGGTGGTTCCCCTCACTTATAGGAAGACCAGGGCCGAACGGATCGACCAAGGGGAAGCATGGGTGTGCGGGAGGGGGGACGGAAATTGGGAGGTTGAACCCAGAGGGGTCGCATTTGGAGAGGGGGGTTTAGGGCACAGGCAGGGGGACCAAAAGGGAGTTGCAGTAATGCGGGAAATGAAAGGCCTGGGAAAGACCTTTTCCCTTCCTTGAATGGGGGTGTATCCCAAGTTGTTGGCAGAATGCAGGGCGTTCCCCCCTTTTTACGGAAGGGAAAGGGGGTAGGGTATAAAGGTTTTCCCCCTTGGAAAGGGGAAAAAGTAGTTGCACCGTATGGGAATAAAAAAGGGCAGGGCCTTCCCGGGGAAGAGCAGGGTTTTTCGGGGCCTTTTTTTTAATTTCCCCGCCCCAAAAAAGTTGTCGCCAACAGGCAGAGAGGGATTTGGTTTCAAGGGGAAAGGAAAGAATTGTTACGCAGCGAAATTATGGGAGAGGCCTGTGGGAAGGCAGGCCAAAGTACGGGGGAAGGGAAAAAAGGAAAAGGGAGAAAGGGGGGGAAAGGGAGAGAGGGGGGAAACCCGAAGGGGAAACTTTAAAGGACCGGTCAGGGGCCAAACCCCAGGGGGGCCCCCGGAAGACTCAAAGGGTGGAGAGGGCTGTTTGGGTTCCGATGGGGAAACGAAGGTTGAAGAAAAGAGAGAAGAGAAGAGCGTAGCGGCGGAAGGGACACAAGGGGAAAGATTTATGGTCTGGGCATAATCAGGGGTGGTTTCGGGCTTATCCGGGGGGTACCGGACGGGCTTAAAGGGGTAGGAAGGGGGCCAAGGGAAAAAAAGAGAAAGGGTCCTCAAGGGAAAGGGGGGGGAAAAAGGGGGGGGGGAGGGGAAAAAAGGGGGGTACCGGTAAGAGGCAAAAAAAAGGGGGGGGGTACCGGAAAAGGGCTAATACAGGGGACCGTACAAGGCTATATACAGGGGGCCACCTTTCCCCGGGGGGTCCCGGTAAAAGGGGTATATAAAGGGGTACCGGTACAGACTATTCAGGGGAAAGGGAAGGGGAAAGGGGTCCGGAAAGGGAAAAAGGGTAGGCCCGGGGGAAAGGGGAGGTAGAGAAAAGGGGCCGGAAAGGCAAAAGGGGAGAAGGGTTTTCGGGGGGAAAACCGGACAGGAAAAAAGGGGAAGAAAGGCTTTGGGGGTACCGGCAAGGCTTATACTGGGGGTCCGGGGACAGTAGGGAGGCTATTTACAGGGGGTACCGGTACAGTAGGGGGCATATACGGGTCCCGGGTACGGGGCTTATACGGGGTTTACCGGTACAGGGGCTATTACGGGGGTAAGGTTACATAGGGAGGCTATATACGGGGGTTTTAGGGGGAAAGGGGGAAAAGGGGGGCCCGGAAAAAGGAGGAAATAAGGGGGGAGGTGAGGAAAAAGGGGGGGGGGTCCCCCGGACAGGGGGAGGAAAATACGGGGGGTAGGAAAATGGGGGCATTTACAGGGGGTACCGGTACAGTAAGGGGGGCAATCAGGGGGGGTAGGGTTTTAAAAGAGGCTATACAGGGGGTACCGGTACGAGCTAAAAAAGGGGTACCGTTAAAGTAGGGAGGCTATATACGGGGGGTACCGGGCAGAGCTATACAGGGGGTCCCGGGTACAGAGGCTTTACAGGGGGTCCCGGAAGAGGAAAAGGGGGAGGGAAAAGGGGGCAAAAGGGGAGGGGTACATAGGGGGGCCATTTTGTTGCTCCTATAGGCTTACTTCGCTCCGATTACTTACAAAAGGGAAAACGTTTGTTATGTAATGTTAGCTACTACTAGTTGTTTTGATCAAAGATAAGGAAAAGGGGTTTGTATAGAGAAACATCGAGGTTAGCTGCCCTACTTCGTTCGCAGCGACGCGTTTTTCAACAAATAAACCCCAAACCCTTTGCTACTAGCCACACACCAGCAGCATACTGTAGACTAATACTATATTTTACCAGCTACTTCTTTGGGCACGACCCCTTTTTCAAACAAAGTCAACCGCGCATTGCTATCTACCAAACGACCGCTAGCAGTACTGTACAGTAAATACAATTTTTTTAGTCAAAGAAAATTTTGCAACTAAAGTTTCCCTTTTCAAACTTTTGGGGAATGTGAGTCCCTTGGGTAGTAGCATACTGTTTTGTGCTAGCTAGCAAACTTTTAATTATTGCTGCGTTAAAAAGGAACTAGACCGGACACAATATCTTTAGTGTTTTCACACTTTTGGGTAGTTTGGTAACCAATTTGGTGCAAAAACCGTTTTTTTATTGGTCTGCATGCAAATTTAGCATGGCGTCATGGGGAAGGGTCCTTGGGGGGGTTTTTTCAGGAAAGAATACTTCCAAGTTAGCAAAACTAAATAAAGAAGTAGAGCTTTCCCAGAAACATTAACCGCTGTAGTTTTCAACAATTATAATTTTTTAAGTGGAAGTTGGGAGAGGTTTTTTCGGTGTTTCATGAAAAAATTATGTTTCTGAGGTGGAATTGGGGGGAGTTTTTTGGGATTGTGGTGAGGGAGGCCGCTCTCTCCTTTCCCAGTTTTTAGTTTATTTCATTCCGTTCCCTCATTATTGTGCCTTTGCTCCACCTGCAAATATGCCCCCGCCTATCCCGTTCTCTCCTCTCCGCACAGGTCCAAACCCTCAACCGGGGTGCTGTCTAACCCCGGTGGGCCCCGCACGACCACCCCCCGGAGTTCCAGGTCCAGGAGCTCGGAAATCCGTTCTGCTGCCAAAAAGGCAATTCATCCCGCCATTACCCTCCAGTCCCCCGCTTTTTGGCCCCTGACGGAAAAAAGGATTACCACTGAAACACAGCTACCCCCATCTCTCTCCTTTTCTGACCCTGGTTTTTCGATACCCCAAACATCTGGTCAGCGGGGGGTGGCACGGAAACCATCTCTCCCAAGTGGACATTCTCATTTCCCCTAATCCCTCGTCATCTCCTATTTGAATTTCCCTGCTGTCACTCACTAGCCCATTTAAACTTAATTCCTTTTCTCTATCGCCCTCCAGGTTCCCCTTGGAGAGTTCATCAAAGACTTGATGCCTTGAAATTCCTTTCCGGGGGGCTCACCCCCCCCCCAGTTTCTGGGGGGGTTTTTCCTCCAGTTAAAATTTGCTCTTTTTTCTCTGCCCCTTTTTTCCACTCCCCTCCCCTTTGACCTCACCCCTCACCCTCCCCCCCACTCACAAAGGGAGGCAAACCTGCCCCATTTTACTATGTGTTTTTTAAAATCTCAAGCCCCCCCCCCCCCCCCCCCACCCCCCCCCCCCCCCCAACACACTCATCTGCCCCACAAAATGGTAACCCACCCAACCTTCGCTTTTTCTTCCCCGCTACTTCCCCCCCCAAACCCCCCCCAATCCCTTTTCCCCCAATCTCCTGATTTTGCCCCCAACCCTCCCTCCCCCCTTTTTGCATCCTTTTATCTCATGCCCCATCCTCCCGGCCTTGGTCCTCCCCTCCAGCTCCTGGGTGAATGACTCATTCAGCTCACAGAACAGGCTCCGGGCAGCGAGCGGAAAAGGAAAAAAACTGACTCCCTCGGGCCCCGGCATCTTTTCAAATCCCTCCCTCTCACTTTTCTTCATCTGTTTTGCTGCAAGGCCCCTTTCTACCACTCTAAATTCCAAGGGTCTGCCTCTAACCCTAGGAAGCTTTTGCCCCGTTCTCCCTCCCTGCTAATTTCCCCCCCCCCCCCCCCCCCCCCCCCCCCCCCCCCCCCCCTTTAAAAGGTTACAATCCGATCCCGTTTTTAAGACAAAAACACTGCTGGTCCCGCTCACACTGCCTACACTATGTTGACTTTTTTCTCCCCCCTCTCTCCAAAAAACTTCGACTTGTGACTGCGGCCCTCAACAACCTGCCCCGGGGTTTACCCTATCCCTCCCTCTTCTCCAGACCATCTCCCGGGGACCTTCTCCCCTACCTCACCTCGCTGATCAACCATCCGACCCTGGGTAGTCCCTTCCCTTCAAGAGAGCAGAGTTGCACCCCTTCTAAAAAAACAACACTCGATCCCCCTGATGTCAACAAAACAGCCCGTATCCCTTTTTTCTTTTCTTTTCCCAAAATGTTACTGCCGTCTTTCCAAATCTCTTGCACTTCTCAAAGACCTTCTTTTCCAAACCAGTAGGTTCAAGACGGGCATTCAACTAGATGCTCTTTTTCTGTGTACGGGGGGCTCTCCACACGCTAAAAATAACCTTCTCCTCTGCCTTGTCCTTCAGACCTGTCTGCGCCTTTTACTTGAACCATCAATCCTCCCCTCCACCCTCTCCAGCTGGGCATTCCGGGCGGCCACTCTTGGATTGCTCCTCCTCCGTCCCCTCCTACCAATGGCGTGGCAGAAGTTCTCCCCCGGGGTTCACCACTGGGGTCCCCCCGGGGTCAGTTCTAGGCCCCCCCCTATTTCGCTAAACCCAAATCACTTGGGTCTTCTTATCCTCACATGGCCTCTCCTATCATGCTACCCGACGATACCAACTAACTTTTCCTTTCCCCCTTCTGATAACCAGGGGGCGATTCGCATCTCTCATTTCTGGCAGACATATCAGTATGGAATGGATCACCCCCTCAAGCTGAACCTTGGAAGACGGAGCTGCTCTTCCTCCCGGGGGGGCTGCCCGTTCCCCGATCTCGCCACACGGGTTTTACAACTCCGTTTTGTCCTCCCCCAGATGCGAAAAGGGCCTTTGGGGTTTTACCCCGGGCAAAAACCCCCCTCGTTTTGTAACACAAGGCGGTGACCCGACCTGTAGGTTTTCTCTACAAAATTCGGAGGTACGACCCTGCCTTACCAGGGCGGCCGGCCCAATCCGGCACTTGTCATCTTCCCCTGGGGTTCTGCAACTCGCTTGGTGGGCCCCTGCCTGTGCCCTTAAAAAACCCCCCAAATCATCCAAACCGCAGCCTGTCTGGTTTCAACCCTTTCCCCGTTCTCCATCACCCCGCTCCTCCGCACACTCCCCCTGGGGTTCCGTTAACTCCCTGTTACAAAACCAGGTGGTTGCCTATGGAGCTGTGAGGGGAACGGCACCTCCGTACCTTCAGGCTCTGATCAGTCCCTACACCCAAACGAGGGCATTGCGTTCATCCACCTCTGGCCTGCTGGCTCCCCTTCCTCTGCGGAAGCATAGTTCCCGCTCAGCCCAGTCAAAACTGTTCGCTGCTCTGGCACCCAATGGTGGAACAAGCTCCCTCACGACGCCAGAGACAGCGGGAGTCATCACCACCTTCCGGAGACATTTTGAAACCCCACCTCTTTTAAGGAATACCTGGGATAGGATAAAGTAATCCCTTCTACCCCCACCCCCCCCAAAAAAATAAAAATAATAATAATACTAATAATTGTAAAGTGGTTATGCCACTGGCTATAAGGTGAATGCACCAATTTGTAAGTTTCTCTGGATAAGAGCGTCCTGCAAACGACGTAAATGTAAAGTATATACAGGGGTGGTACCGGTACAGAGGCTATATACAGGGGGGTACCGGTACAGTAGGAGGCTATATAAGGGGGCGGTACCGGTACAGTAGGGAGTCTATTATACAGGGTGGTACCGGTACAGAGGCTATATTGTACAGGGGGTGGGTCGGGGGTTTGGTAACGAGTACAGTTAGGGAGGCTATATACAGGGGGGGTACCGGTACGAGTAAAGTGGCTATAGTCGAGATGATTTGCAGCTATATAAAGGGCATGCGTTGCTACGCACGTGGCAGCCCACCCATTTCATCCGACTGGGTGGCGTGACGGTACAGAGGAGGGTGATACATAGGGGGGGTCACGGTTCGGTACAGAGGCTATGATTACAGGGGGGTAGGGGTACCTGTACAGTAGAGAGGCTATATACAGGGGGTGGTTACGGTACAGAGGCAATAAAGGGGTGTACAGGGTTACAGTAGGGAGGCTATATCCAGGGGTGGGTTGGGGGTACGTGCAGTGTCAATGTTAGGAGGCACGGCTAGTCGAGGTAATTGAGGTAATATGTACAAGTGGGTAGAGGTTAAGTGACATGCATAGATAATTAACAGGAAGTAGCAGCAGCGTAAAAGGGTGGGGGGGAGCGGGGGGGGGGGGGCGGGGGAATAACAATCAAATAGTCCAGTCAGCATTTGATAGTTTTTATTAGTTGTTGACTAATCAATGGCTACCTGGACTATTGGCATTAAATCGTGGCATTGAACGGTTTCAGCAGACTTTTAGCCCTCCATAACTGGCTACGAGACTATTGCAGCTCTGTGGGTGTAACATATATTGACAGTTTTGATATCTTCTGGAAACAAAGCTTTTATTATAAGGAGGATGGGATCCACCCAAATCATTTGGTTTCCTGGATCCTTTCACATCATTATAAGGCTGCGTTGAGACAATGACTTAACAATGACCCAAGTCCAGCTCATTTAATCCCTACCATTGTGTCGCTGAGTCATCATAATGCTTTAGCAAATGTACATTATCCCAGGGGCGTTGGAAGACACAATGTAAATACCCCAATTGATGTCCCTCTAACTGCCCTGAAGGCCTCTGCTGATCCTACAGCTATTGGATGCAGTAATCATATGCCTATGAACCAGAGTAATACTGTTAGCACTGAGGTGGTGTGCCCTAGTAGGAAGTCCACTGTGTGCAGCTCACCCTGCACTAATAGAAATAACCAGAGTATGTCTACCATCAAGCATCCCAGAAAAGTGTTAAAAATAGCCCACGTTAACATATGTAGCTTAAGAAACACGGTTAATGAAATCAATAATTTGCTAGTAACAGATGACGTTCATATTCTGACTATCTCTGAAACTCACTTAGATAATACCTTTGATGATACAGTGGGTAGCAATACAAGGTTATGACATTTACAGAAAATACAGAAATGCCAATGGGCGCGGTGTTGTGGTCTATATTCAGAACCACATTCCTGTAAAACTTAGAGAGGACCTCATGTTAAATACTCTTGAAGTAATATGGCTACAGGTTCACCTGCCTCACCTAAAGCCCATTCTGGTGGGAAGCTGCTATAGACCACCAAGTGCTAACAGTCAGTATCTGGATAAAATCTGTGAAATGCTTGATAATATATGTGATATCAATAGAGAGCTATACTTTCTGGGTGATTGAAATATTGACTGGCTTTCATCAGGCTGCCCACTCAAGAGAAAGCTTCAAACTGTAACTAGTGCCCGCAACCTGGTTCAGGTTATCAGTCAACCTACCAGGGTAGTTACAAACAGTACAGGAATAAAATCATCAACATGTATTGATCATATCTTTACTAATGCTTCATAAATTTGTTTGAAAGCAGTATCTAAATCCATCAGATGTAGTGATCACAATATAGTAGCCATATCTAGGAAAACCAAAGTTCCAAAGGCTGGGCCTAATATAGTGTATAAGAGGTTATACAATAAGTTTTGTAGTGATTCCTATGTTGTTGATGTAAATAATAATTTGTTGGTCCGTGGTGTGTAATGAGGAGCAACCAGACGCTGCACTTGACACATTTATGAAATTGCTTATTCCAGTGACCCATTAAGAAAATGACTGTAAAAACTGTTAAATCCCCATGTATTGATGAATCAGGAATTCCCCAGGGCAGCTGTCTTGCCCCTTACTTTTTTCAATCTTTACTAACAACATGCCATTGGCTTTGAGTAAAGCCAGAGTGTCTATGTATGCAGATGACTCAACACTATACACGTCAGCTACTACAGCGACTGAAATGACAGCAACACTTAACAAAGAGCTGCAGTTAGTTTCAGAGTGGCTGGCAAGGAATAAGTTAGTCCTAAATATTTATAAAACTAAAAGCATTGTATTTGGGACAAATCATTCACTAAACCCTAAACCTCAACTAAATCTTGTAGCTCAGCTGGTAGAGCACGGCGCTTGTAACGCCAAAGTAGTGGGTTCGATCCCTGGGACCACACATACACAAAAAAAATGTATGCACGCACGACTGTAAGTCGCTTTGGACAAAAGCGTCTGCTAAATGGCATATTATTATTATTATAAATAATGTGGAAATTTAGCAAGTTGAGGAGACTAAATTGCTTGGAGTAACCCTGGATTATAAACTGTCATGGTCAAAACATGTTGATACAACAGTAGCTAAGATGGGGAGAAGTCTGTCCATAATAAAGCGCTGCTCTGCCTTCTTAACAGCACTATCAACAAGGCAGGTCCTACAGGCCCTAGTTTTGTCGCATCTGGACTACTGTTCAGTCGTGTGGTCAGGTGCCACAAAGAGGGAATTAGGAAAATTGAACAGATCAGGGCAACACGGCTGGCCCTTGGATGTACACAGAGAGTTAACATTAATAATATGCATGTCAATCTCTCCTGGCTCAAAGTGGAGGAGAGATTGACTTCATCACTACTTGTATTTGTGAGAGGTATTGACATGTTGAAAGCACCGAGCTGTCTGTTTGAACTACTGGCACACAGCCTTGGCAGCAGCTAATGGGTCTCCATTAAAACTACAAATACACAATACCTGTTGGTCCACAGGGTCGGTGGTTTGTGTTGGGTCAGGGTGGATGTGTGTTGGGTCCAGGGTGGTGTGTGGTTGCTTTTAGGGTCAAGGGTTCGGTGGTTGTGTTGGGTCCAGGGTGGTGGTGTAGTTGATCGGTGACAGGGGGTGGTGATTAGGGTCCAGGGTGTGGGTTTGCTTTGTGTTGGGTCAAGGGTGTGGTATGTGTGGGGTCCAGGGTGGTGGTGCTTTAGGGTAAAGGGTGTGGGTGGGTGGGGGTGTTGGGAAAGTTGGTGGTGGTGGGTTGTGTTGGGTTAAAGGGTCGGTGTGTGTTGGTACAGGGTGGTGGTTGTGTTGGCGGTAAAGGGTGGTGGTGTGTTGTGTGGGTAAAGGGTAGGTTGGGTCTTGTGTTGGGTCAAGGGTGGTGGCATGTGTAAGGGTAAAGGGTGGTGGCTGTGTTGGTAAAGGGCGCTGGTGTGTTGGGTAAAAGGGTGGTGGTGTAGTGTTGGGTAAAGGGTGCGTGGTGAGTTGATTTAGCGTAAAGGGTGGGCTGGAATGTTTTGTTATGTTGTGTGGGTCACAGGGTGGTGGTGGGTTGGGTCAAGGGTGGGTGGTGTGTTGGGTAAAGGGTTGGTGTTTGTGGTGGGAGAGTAAAGGGGTGGTGGCCCCTGGGCTTGGGGAAAGGCTAGGTGGTGTGTTGGGGGCTAACCAGGGTGGTGGTTTGTGTTGGATAAAGGGTAGGTGGTGTCTGTGGGGTCAAGGTGGGTGGTGTGTGGGAGGAAAGGGTAGGTGGTGTGTTGGGGGAAAGGGTGGTGGATGTGGTGTGTTGGGTAAAGGGTGGTGAGTGCTTGGGACAGGGTGGTGCGTGTTGTTGGGTCAGGGTGGTGGTGGTTGGTAAAGGGTAGGTGGTGTGTTGGGTGGGTTAAAGGGTGAGTGGTGTGTGGGGTAAAGGGTGGTGGGCTTATTCATTTTTCTCTCCTGTGTTGGGGACAGGGTTGCGGTGGTTGTGTGTCCGGGTGGGTGGTTGTGTGGGTGGTGGTGTATGTGTGGTCAGAGGGTGGGGGGGGATTGGGTCCAGGGGGGGTTGGTGGTGGTTGAGGTCCAGGGTGGGTTGTTTATTGGGTCCAGGGTGCGGTGGGTGGTGCTTTAGGGTCCAGGGTGGGTGGGCGGTGTGTTGGCAGGGTGGGTGGGGTGTGGTGTGTGTGGGTCAAGGGTGGTTGGGTGTGTTTGGGTCCATGGACGAGACTGACTGAACTGCTAATTCATATTTGCCAAAATGCCACGTAGTGAACTTATATCAGTGCATTCATAACAACCCAACCATTACAAAACTTCAGTTTCAATCAAATAAGCCTCACGTAGCAATTACATTTTTTGTTGACCAAAGTGGACACTCATTGACCTCCAAACAAAATTCCTAATTTCATGGACTTATTTTGTGGAGAGATTTTGGGTGGAGTAAAACCTCTCGCTTTGCCTCTTCCTCTCTGGTTATACACAAGATGGGTTAAACCAGGAATCAGCAGGTTGTGGGCGCCTCTATAAAGCTCCACAGTTGACACGTCATAATACCCATAAAACCTAGCGGTCAAACACGGAAATGGTTCCAATCGTTTTTTTCACCATTCATTTTCCCCCACAGGAGATTTTAGACCCAGTTCAAACAAGGTCTGTGTTATATGTAGGGTTTAACTGGCGTGACGTCTGCTAAATGATGTTTCCTGGCGTGACGTCTGCTAAATGATGTTTCCTGGCGTGACGTCTGCTAAATGATGTTTCCTGGCGTGACGTCTGCTAAATGATGTTTCCTGGCGTGACGTCTGCTAAATGATGTTTCCTGGCGTGACGTCTGCTAAATGATGTTTCCTGGCGTGACGTCTGCTAAATGATGTTTCCTGGCGTGACGTCTGCTAAATGATGTTTCCTGGCGTGACGTCTGCTAAATGATGTTTCCTGGCGTGACGTCTGCTAAATGATGTAAATGTAAATGTGACGTTTTGATAACTGTGTAAATCTCTCTTGGACAAGGTGACTTTTATCAATATATTCGGCTCTATTTTTTTCTCCGTTTTGAAAATGCTAATTAGCATCAAAGTAGACATCATGCAAGACTACAAATCCCTGCAAGCTCTTTTGCTTTGACACCTTTGCTGTCAGCTAGCTAGATGCTAGCTACCATGATCCAAAATAAAATATATATTGAAAATGTATTTACTGCTCCATATTTTATTTTACTAATATTTGTTGGCTTATTTATGCATTTGATCTTGTGTCTTGTACAGATCCTAGTTAGATATCTACAATGTGCCATGAATACTAGCCTAGTGTTTTGCAAATAAGCTACCTACCTGGGAGCGGCTATAAGGACATGCCTGGTGCCCAAATTGATGTTTGTCGTGCAGCTGAGAGTTGAGTGGTGACGAATGGATTCGCTTCAGTCAGTTCAGTCAGTCGTCCTGATGAGCCCTTCCCAGCTACCTAGGGGCCCCGTGTAGCTCAGTTGGTAGAGCATGGCGCTTGCAACGGCAGGGTTATGGGTTCGATTCCCACGGGGGGCCAGTATTAACAAATGTATGCACTAACTGTAAGTCGCTCTGGATAAGAATGTCTGCTAAATGACTAAAATGTAATGTAAATGTTTATGCTGGCAACAACAACAGCAGCATGGTGCTGGTGTTAATTTCAATGGGAGAAATAACTTGTAGTATTGGTCACCATCTGAATGTCACCGTGACATGCCGATCAGACAACGTAATTACAAGCCGGTGTGAATGACCAGTGCTAATGGTTTTGTATGGAGGTGCGTCCCACTGGGCAGCAGTTGCTTCACTGGGCAGCTGGATCACATGTCGCTGGCACCAGCTTACATAGATAATTTGTTCCATCGCACCGATTTATATTTTGAGAAACAACTTGTAATAGTGGTAGTAACCATCATCACTGTGATACAGTCTCTGATAGAATGTAGCCAATATCAGGCCAGCAAGGAGAGGGAAGTAGCTAGATAGTGTAGCCAATATCAGGCCAGCAAGGAGAGGGAAGTAGCTAGATAGTGTAGCCAATATCAGGCCAGCAAGGAGAGGGAAGTAGCTAGATAGTGTAGCCAATATCAGGCCAGCAAGGAGAGGGAAGTAGCTAGATAGTGTAGCCAATATCAGGTCAGCAAGGAGAGGGAAGTAGCTAGATAGTGTAGCCAATATCAGGCCAGCAAGGAGAGGGAAGTAGCTAGATAGTGTAGCCAATATCAGGCGTGACAGCTAAAGCACATTTATTGGAGAGAGTTGTACATGAGCACATTCATGAATATGTAAACAAACAAAGTCTAATGTATGATTTTCAGTCGGGTTTTAGAAAAACATACTCCACTGATTCATGTCTACTTTACCTGACTGACTTCATCAGGAAAGAGATAGATGAGGGAAATCTCTGTGGAATGGTGCTGCTTGACCTACAGAAGGCCTTTGATACAGTTAACCACTGTCTCCTAATCTCCAAACTGGAGGCACTAGTCAGGTGGTTCACTGTCTCAGACAAAACCAATGAGCTGTGGCGTTCCGCAGGGAAGCGTGCTTAGGCCACTACTGTTTTTACTGTATATTAACGATATGAAAGATGCTTGTCCTTGTCCTCTTTTCCTTTATGCGGATGACTCTACACTTCTGGTGTCTCATAAAAGCAAAACTATGTTGGAGAGCAGACTTAGCACAGAGCTTACTAACATTAGGTGGTGCGGTCTGCCCAACGCATTACCGGGGACAAACTACCCGCCCTCCAGGACACCTACAGCACCCGATGTCACAGGAAGGCCAAAAAGATCATCAATGACATCAACCACTCGAGCCACTGCCTGTTCACCACGCTATCATCCAGAAGTCGAGGTCAGTACAGGTGCATCAAAGCTGGGACCGAGAGACTGAAAAACAGCTCATATCTCAAGGCCATCAGACTGTTAAATAGCCTTCACTAGCACATTAGAGGCTGCTGCTGCCTATTGAAATCACTGGCATGAGCAATGCTAAACGTCGGCTGGAGTGGTGTAAAGATCGCCGCCATTGGACTCTGGAGCATTGGAAACGCGTTCTCTGGAGTGATGAATCACGATTCACTAACTTGCAGTCCGACAGACAAATCTGGGATTGGCGGATGAAAGGAGAACGCTACCTGCCCAAATGTATAGTGACAACTGTAAAGTTTGGTGGAGGAGGAATACTGGTCTGGGGCTGTTTTTCATGGTGCAAGCTAGGCCCCTTAGTTCCAGTGAAGGGAAATCTTAACGCTTCAGCATACAATGATATTGTAGACGATTCTGTGTTTCCAGCTTGGTGGCAACAGTTTGGGGAAGGCCCTTTCCTGTTTTAGTATGACAATGCCCCCATGCACAAAGTGAGGTCCATAAAGAAATGGTTTGTCGAGATCGGTGTGGAAGAACTTGACTGGCCTGCACAGAGCCCTGACCTCAACCCCATCGAACACCTTTTGGGATGAATTGGAACGCAGACTGCGAGCCAGGCCTAATCGCCCAACATCAGTGCCCAACCTCACTAATGCTCTTGTGGCTGAATGGAAGCAAGTCCCTGCATCAATGTTCCAACATCTAGTGGAAAGCCTTCCCAGAAGAGTGGAGGCTGTTATAGCAGCAAAGGGGGGGACCAGCTCCATATTGATGCCCATGATTTTGGAATGAGATGTTCGACAAGCAGGTGTCCACATACTTTTTGGTCATGTAATGAACAACAATTTAAACGCAACATGCAACAATTTCAAAGATTTGACTGAGTTTCAGTTCATATGAGGAAATCAGTCAATTGTAAGAAATTCATTAGGCCCTAATTTATGGATTTCACATGACTGGGAATACAGATATGCATTTGTTGGTCAAAGATACCTTAAAATAAATGGGCCTGAAAATTATCCTCAGGATCTCGTCATGGTATTTCTGTGCCATCAAATTGCCGTCAATAAAATGCAATTGTGTTCGTTTTCCGTAGCTTATGGCTGCCCATACCATAACCCCACTGCCACCACGGGGCACTCTGTTCAAAACGTTGGCATCAGCAAACCAGTTCACCCACATGACGTCTCCCGAGTGGCGCAGTGGTCTATGGCACTGCATCGCAGTGCAAGCTGTGCCACTAGAGATCCTGGTTCGAATCCAGGCTCTGTCGTAGCCGGCCGCGACCGGGAGACCCATGGGGTGGCGCACATTTGGCCCAGCGTCATCCAGGGTAGGGGAGGGAATGGCCGGCAGGGATGTAGCTCAGTTGGTGGAGCATGGCGTTTGCAACGCCAGGGTTTTGGGTTCGATTCCCACGGGGGGCCAGTATTAAAAAAAGAATGTATGCACTCACTAACTGTAAGTCGCTCTGGATAAGAGCGTCTGCTAAATGACTAAAATGTAAATGTAAATGACGCCATACACATGGTCTGCGGTTGTGAGTCCAGTTGGACGTACTGCCAAATTCTCTACAATGACGTTGGAGGTGGCTTAAGGTATAGAAATTAACATTAAATTCTCTGGCAACTAACAGGGATGTAAACAAATTTGTCCACACATTTTTTTTGAAATAAGCTTTTGGTGCGTATGGAACATTTCTGGGATCTTTGATTTCAGCTCATGAAACATGGGACCAACACTTTACATGTTGTGTTCATATTCTTGTTCAGTGTACAATGATGACCTGTCAAACACATCAATAAACAACACATCAATAAACAAGAATTACACTATACATGAAAAGCAAACATGAAAAGCAGAACACAATCATATGAAACAAAAACATTATTCAGTAAAAAGGCTCTCTAACATCTGCCTGAGACACCAAATCCACTAACTTTTTAAAGGGACATTTGACCGCTGCTCTACTTCACTATATGTGCATTAATATTATTATTAATATATCATATGTGACGTAAAAAATTAGTATTTCCTAATTACACACTGCGTTTCTGCATCTAGAAACGGGCCAGCTACACCATATGAGGTATTTAGACATCTGCTCGTCGAGCTTCTCATTCCAAAATCATGTGCATTAATATGTGACTCGTTTCAGGAAACTAGGCGCATGTCACACGTCACTATTTCACAGGAGAGGCATTTGAACGTAAACATATATTTTTTTATCAAAATGCGTTTTTTGGCAGAAATGCCTTCTGGAACATGAGAACTTTCATGTGCCTTAATAACAAACTTGTATTTCATCCATAAACACAAATAAAATGGTTAAATTACGAGCCTAGTTGGTTTAACCACGGAAAAAGACAGGAACCTTCCCACTAGCCATGATTGGCTGAGATAATGTATGGGCTGGACATGCCGGGAGTCTATAAGTTATACGTTTCTAATTTTGTCAGAAAGTCGTTTTTATTGCAAGTTAAAGCGTACTGTTAGTTAGCTAGCGAACGTTAGCTTGCTGGCTCGCTAGCTAACATTTACATTACATTTTACATTTACATCATTTAGCAGACACTCTTATCCAGAGCGACTTACAAATTGGTGCATTCAACTTATGATAGCCAGTGGGATAACCACTTTTATTTTTTTATTTTTTTATATTATTTCTTTTTTTTAATGGGGGGTGGGGGAAGAAGGATTACTTTAGCCTAATGTTAGCTAGCTAACACTGAACCTAGTTTGTTAGCTTTAGCTACCAGCAGATTCATACTACAGCTATGACAATGTTTAATGTATGTATACCATTGAGCTGCCCAAAATCACAGCTGGCGAGAAGGACGACGAAATCCGCCCACTCCCACGCTTCACAGGATGGTGCAGGCCTCCGACAGATGGAGAAGCCCCGCTCGATCCAGAGCAGGGATGGAAGGTTGCCGACATCGAGATGTTAGGACAACGACCCTGAACACACAGCCAAGACAACGCAGCCACTGCATCCAGAGAATCTTGTTTCTCATGGTCTGAGAGTCTTTTAGGTGCCTTTTGGCAAACACCAAGCGGGCTGTCATGTGCCTTTTACTGAGGAGTGGCTTCCGTCTGGCCACTCTACTATAAAGGCCTGATTGGTGGAGTGCGGCAGAAATGGTTGTCCTTCTGGAAGATTCTCCCATCTCCACAGAGGAACTCTAGAGCTCTGTCAGAGTGACCATCGGGTTCTTGGTCACCTCCCTGACCAAGGCCCTTCTCCCCCGATTGCTCAGTTTGGCCGGGCAGCCAGCTCTAGGAAGAGTCTCTGTGGTTCCAAACTTCTTCCATTTAAGAATGATGGAGGCCACTGTGTTCTTGAGAACCTTTAATGCTGCAGAAATGTTTTGGTACCCTTCCCTAGATGTGTGCCTCGACACAATCCTGTCTCGGAGCTCTACGGACAATTCCTTTGACCTCATGGCTTGGTTTTTGCTCTGACATGCACTGTCAACTGTGGGACCTTATATAGACAGGTGTGTGCCTTTCCAAATCATGTCCAATCAATTTAATTTACCATAAGTGAACTCCAGTCAAGTAGAAACATCTCAAGGATGATCAATGGAAACAGGATGCACCTGAGCTCACTTTCGAGTCTCATAGCAAAGGGTCTGAAAACTTATGTAAGGAAGGTATTTTTATTTTTATTTATTTTTTGCTTGCAAAATGTTCTAAAAAACAGTTTTTGGCTTTGTCATTATGGGGTATTGTGTGAAGATGAGGAAAAACATTAATTTTATCCATTTTAGAATAAGGCTGTAACGTAACAAAATGTGGAAAAAGTCAAGGGGTCTGAATACTTTTCCCAAATGGCTATTGTAGATGGAAACGGCTGATTTTTAATGGAATATCTACATAGGCGTACAGAGGCCCATTATCAGCAACCATCAGTCCTGTGTTCCAATGGCATGTTGTGTTTGCTAATCCAAGTTTTTCATTTTAAAAGGCTAATTGATCATTAGAAAACCCTTTTGCAATTGTGTTAGCACAGCTGAAAACTATTGTGCTGATTAAAGAAGCAATCAAACTGGCCTTCTTGAGACTAGTTGAGTATCTGGAGCATCAGCAATTGTGGGTTCGATTACAGGCTCGAAATGGCCAGAAACAAAGAACTTTCTTCTGAAACTCGTCAGTCTCTTCCTGTTCTGAGAAATGAAGGCTATTCCATGCGAGAAATTGCCAAGAAACTAAAGATCTCGCCTCACAGGTCCTCAACTGGCAGCTTCATTAAATAGTACCCGCAAAACACCAGTCTCAACGTCAACAGTGAAGAGGCGACTCCGGGATGCTGACCTTCTAGGCAGAGTTGCAAAGAAAAAGCCATATCTCAGACTAGCCAATCAAAATAAAATATTAAGATGGGCAGTCTGAGATATGGCTTTTTCTTTGCAACTCTGCCTAGAACGGTAATGTGTATGTGAATTTGAAGTTAGGATAGCCTGAATATGTGAAGTTCGTTTGGTGCCTACGGCTTTAACGGTTCAAGACATACTGTTGTTGGGTTATTTTATGCAAATGTATATAGTTATCATTGATAAAACGTTTAACGAATTGGAAGTTAGGATAGGCTGAACATGTGAAAGTTAATTTGGTGTCTCTAGCTTGAACAGTTCAAGAGTTACTGTTGGTGAGTTATTTGACTGAGTAGGTGTGTCAAATATTTCTACTGGTAGTGTATATAGTTATTGTTGACAAAGATCTTAATGATTTTGAAGTTAGGATAGCCTGAATGTATTAAAGTTGGTGTGGTGTCCGAGACAACGATGCTGATTATGCTGTGATGATTAAGAATTCCGCTGACGCTGTACTTTGATTATAAAGGTTTATTGTATCAAAGGATTCCAGCGTCAATTTACAGACATCTGCAGAATATCTGGAGAATAACCGGACCCAAATCTCTGATATGTTATTTCTCCCCGTCCTTTGTTCAAAACATGGTATTTATATCCTATGTAACATAAGATGGGTGGTTTTTGACATACCAATCCCCGGCTTCCACATATCTCCAAATGTCCTCTATTCCAAGAAGCCTATGTAGTAATGCTTTCCAGATGTTTCAGCAAAGCAGAGTAGAGTTCATCCATTACACCATTTGCAAATGTCAGCAAAACCATAGACCCTCAGACACTACATATTTCCCCCCTTCGAGACTAATTAAGTCTCGAAAACAAAAAGAATAGGATTATGACAAATAACAATTTTTGTTCTTGAGTAACTTCAGCAATAAACCAACATTTATGGAGAGTAAACACATGTTAATATAGACACATTTTTGTATGGAGTGTAAATACATTGTTATGGGGTGTAAATAAATTGTTATGGACTGTAAGAGCGAAAAACCTGTCTGGCAGTTTTCATTCCAAATATCCATCAATCAATCAAGACAGGAAAATTCTCTTCACGGCCCCTCTGCCCCAGGCGACCACCTAAGTACTCCAGATCAATTTATAAATATTTATCAATGCATTTTAAGCTATGATGCAATTGAATACACATGAAAACCTCAGCAAACAAAATACAATCAAAAATGTCCACGTTCAGGCTGTCGACCCAACGGACCCTCCTGTGGATTCTCTCTGTCCCTGCCTAGACCCAATATCCCTAAGCTTCAACGAAATAAACAAAAACATCTGAGGTCCCCACATGTACCCAACAACAGAAAACATAATTCTTCAAAAAATTAATACAGAAAGAATATAACACAAATTATGTATTACACATGCAAATATGTCTATATATCATTGCAGACACTGGAATGTAGTCCACTACACTTCATCTCCTCAGTAGTGTCAACTTCCAATGAAATGTCGATGATGGAATCTGAACATTTCCACACCTTCCTTGTTCCACTTCCTCCAGTCCATTCATATTGTCCACATTTGAGTATTTGAATCCCCTCTACACATTCCCCCATATACTTCTGGAAGAAAAGAAAACACCAACCAGTATCTTTTGCAAAACAACACATGCAAGTCTAGGTCCAAAAGACTTCTCAACAGCTTCTACCCCCAAGCCATAAGACTCCTGAACAGCTAATCATGGCTACCCGGACTATTTGCACTGCCCCCCCACCCCATCCTTTTTACGCTGCTGCTACTCTGTTAAGTATTTATGCATAGTCACTTTAACTCTACCCACATGTACATATTACCTCAACTACCTCAACTAGCCGGTGCCCCCGCACATTGACTCTGCAACGGTACCCCCCTGTATATATAGCCTCCCTACTGTCACTTTATTTTACTTCTGCTCTTTTTTTTCTCAACACTTTTTTTGTTGTTGTTTTATTTTTACTTTTTTTGTTTAAAATAAATGCACTGTTGGTTAAGGGCTGTAAGTAAGCATTTCACTGTAAAGTCTGCACCTGTTGTATTCGGCGCATGTGACCAATAACATTTGATTTGATTTGATTTGATTTGAATACATCAATATCAAAAATAATATAAAAATGATATATATATGAATCACATTCCATTTCCCCCCTTTGATTCATAACAAAACACTAAATATCACAATAATATGTAAAGACGTGAAAAATTATCACACAATCAGATATTCAACATTTCCTAGAGCTATTTCAACCCTAGTTTTCATATCTTTTTAGTCCGACTTTTTCCCCAATTCTTTCAAAAACCATTTCACTGATTTATCCACAAAACTCTTTCCCACTAATTTGAGGATATTTCGATCGGGAAATCCCCACCTGCTTATGACTTCTTTACACAAGAACTTTGCAACCGACTGAGCATCTTTTAGCTTAGTTGGACATCTTTTGCACCTCTTGGTGTAGGAATGTAACCAAGAATAACAGTCACACCCCTGCGAACATTATTTTTCAGACAGATTGTGCACCTGCCTATGACATAGTCAACCTGTTCAAGCAAATATGGTGCCCAAAAACCATACTCCTTTGTGATCTTTCTCCTAACCTCCCCCCTTGCAACATGAGCTAACCCATGTGCTTCCTAAATCATCAGACCTAATAGGTCTAGAGGCGCTACTATCAACCCCTCATGGTTTCTCCAAAGACAACAAAGGATTGTTACTCTGAGGATTTTTTATTTTCTTCAAACACTTGCTTTCGAAAGTCCTTCAATTTGTGGTTCAATCCCTTGGATTGCTTCATCTTTCAATGGATACTGATTCTTCCAAGGAGGTCTGGCTCCTGGTCGAAGTTCAACTTTCACCGGTTGGGCTGATTTCACAAGTCCAATATCGGTGCTGTGTTGAGACCACAAACATTCTTGAATTTGTTTACAACATCTCCTCTTTAATAGATTCACACTGCAAATAGATTCATGTGTACAGCTTGTGGCTCTCCTTGTCCTTGAGCCAAAATCATCATTTTCAGAAATCGCTGATCTTCACTCCTCCAAATCCGATTGTCCTAATTAGTTGATTGGACATAGGGAGATGTGTAGCATCTTCAGGCCGAACACAGGTAAAAGCAGCTCCGCTATCCGCCATCACTTCCAATGGTCGTTTGTTTACTTTCACCTCAATTGTTGGATCTTTTTCCGGTCCTGATGCTACCAGCTGACACCCCCCTTTCGGATCTTCTGGGCACCTCTAGAATCCTTGTTCTGGGCCCCTATAAGGGTTTACCGGTCCTCCAGATGATCTTGACTGGCCCCTGTATCTTCCTCTGAAATTCCCTCTGGTGTTTCCTCCTGGCCCATTACACTCACGGGCAAAGTGACCAACCTGTCCACAATTATAACACACTTCTGAAGATTGCTGGAAGTATGGCTTAAATTTTCCTCCTCTTCCTCTTCCTAAGCCTTCTCGTCCTCTTCCTCTCCAATTATGTCTCTGTCCAGAAACTGGCTGTGGATATGAAACAACTGGTACCGCTATTGGTGGCTGGTACAATTGCGGTTGGAACTGGTTCGGTTGAAGCTGTGGCAGTGATTGTTGATTTGGTGCACAGTGATTCTGCATAACCAAACCCTGTTTCTTCTCCTTCTTATTCTCCACCAGTTGTATTTGATTGAGTTTTATGAGAGTTTCTTGGTCCTGTTCTTTCTGGTTGTGTTCCTTTTTCCTGTATAGATCCACTTGATGGGCTACATGATCTGTATAGACACCTTTTGTCATGCTTCCAAGTCCAACCACCTCTGCCAGTTTGCTCCTTACTGGTGAGGGCAGTCCCATCTGCAGTTTAGCTCTCAAAATTGACTGTTCAATTTGACTCATATCTGGATCATTTCCGGTAATATTTCTCCACACTTGATGAACTCTTGACACATAGGCTCTCGGATTTTCTTGTTGTCCTAGTGGGTCAATCAGAATGTTGTCAGGATGCACATTTGTTGGAAACGTATCTTTCAGTGCTCTCCACAGCCAATTTCTACTTGCAGCTAACAATTCAGGGTCATTCACTGCAGTCCCCACATATCTATTAAGTCCAGCTCTCTGAAAAAATTCTTCCATATCTGCAATCCCAAGGAGATTAGCCAAAAGTCTCTTAATGTCTCCTATGGCAGACTATGTTCCCACCATAATTTCTTCCATTTTTTTGTAATCCAAGGATATGCTCCATCTTGAAGAGTAGACAGCTTTTCAAGTATATCTGACATATCGGTATTCTTCAAAGGCTTATATTCTAGGTTCTGTCCTCGAAATATCATCTGGCATCATCTTCTTACTTGTGCTCTCTTTCCTTTCCTCAATGTATTATTCTTCTCCAATTCTTGGGATCCTTTTCTCAGCAGTTTTTTATTCTCTATCTTCAGCTTCTTGAGTTGTTCTTCCAGTTCTCTTACTTCTTCTAAATTATTCCCTTTATCCAGGCATGATACGCATCGGTCAATATCTCTTTCTATTTCTTCTGTGCTAATCATTGTAGGATAAAATCCTCTTGAATATGAAGCACCTTTAATCTCCAAATCTTCATCGCTGTCTCCATCTTCTACTTTCATCAGAACTCAAATCTCTTGTATTCTTCTTCTTCCAACTTCCATCACCCCTTCTTTCCGCTCTGGCCAACCTCTGTCTGATCACAGGGTCATATCCACCCATGATCTCTTCTGAATCACTCTGATCATCATCATCATCATCATCATCTTCAAGTTCCATCCTCCTGAACCTCACTCCACCCTTAGTTTCCAGACATCTCGTTTTGTTCTTACTTTTGGAGTTTGAATTCATCTTTATGGTCCTTTCTGCTTCTCCTCTCTCTATTATTCAAGCACTTTCATCATGTTGATGACGTCAGGGTTAGAATCCCTTCCACTGGCTATGGTTGTTCAATGTCATGCCAATGTTTATTCCCTTTCCAGATAACCTTGCAAAACCATTAACTAAAGGATTACTATTTTCTACTACATCAACAGGAGTAATTACTTTCATAGTTTTGATGTCCTTTTTCCCCATTGTAACAACTCTTTTATATTCCTTTATTGTGAATTATTTTATTATTTTAGACTATGTAGCTTATTGTTCCCTCTTTTTAAAATTTTTTTTTTAAACCAAATTATTGATTAGTGGCAATCTTACCACATCCGATCAGAAAAAGTAAATGAAAGTAGTCAACTTCAGAGCAATCCCAAAAAAAATAAAGACCTCTAATCCTGCAACACTACAGTACTCACAAACCAATTGCTTAATAATCACCCAATGACCTTAATTTTACAGAATAATGTCAGTGCTCGATTTCCCCACTCAACTCTAATCAAACCCACTCATGCACAAAAACTCCAAAATGCAATTCTTAATTACATCAATTGATCAGTCTGTTGCCAAGTCCTTGTCAAATTGTCACAACATCAAATATGCTAGGCACCCAAAATATCCTCTATGGGAAGGTACGTTTTGTGAATAGAACAGTACTAGCCTTGATTTGACTTGATCCGTTGCAGCACACCCTGTCGCGTGACGCACTTGTCAGCACCTGCTCTCTCTCTCTCTCTCTCTCTCTCTCTCTCTCTCTCTCCTCCTTCTCGTCTCTCACATGACAGAAGAACAAAGAACAGACAAGAATTTAGTATTTTATGCATACCTATGTTCACATTGGCGCTAAGAAATAAGCAAACAGCTTAACTCAGGAATATTATAAATAGCGCAATAACATTTTATTTTATTTATTTATTTAATTATTTTTAATCCGTCAACATATCTCTCATTTATCAATTCAATCAAATAGTTTCATAGTTAAACAACAGCCGATTTAACAAACAGAATACTTTAATCGTATGTAAGTCTCCCCCTTTCTACTCTGTCTGCATGCCACAGCAGCTCAGTGCAGGCAGGGGAGTGGCATATTTGCTCTACGTAACTCTAAACTCATAAAATCCAACGCGTGCGTAGTTCATTCACCAATACGATTTCAGAGTGGAGGGAGCTCTCAAGCAGCTCTCTCCCAGCTAGACACCAGAAAGCAGACAGAGCAGCTGTCTCTCCACCTCCAACACAGACAAACAGTAACACTTAACAAAACTCACAAACCAACACAGAACATAGAACACAAATCCTACTTCGAAGTTTCTTATCTTCAATTATTCTAATCTGCAGATGTATAGTTATTTTCTTATCCATTACAAAACATCTGTATACACTCTTTTTTTTAAAGACCTGACTAGGCTCATGATATTCTAATAATTAGTAAACGTTCTCTGTTTATAGAGACTCATAAGATTTTTTAACCTTAACTCACATATTTCCTTATGAAAACAAAAAACCCCTGTTCTCAACCAAAACATATATATGTACAGTGGGGGAAAAAAGTATTTAGTCAGCCACCAATTGTGCAAGTTCTCCCACTTAAAAAGATGAGAGAGGCCTGTAATTTTCATCATAGGTACACGTCAGCAATGACAGACAAATTGAGATTTTTTTTTCTAGAAAATCACATTGTAGGATTTTTAATGAATTTATTTGCAAATTATGGTGGAAAATATGTATTTGGTCACCTACAAACAAGCAAGATTTCTGGCTCTCACAGACCTGTAACTTCTTCTTTAAGAGGCTCCTCTGTCCTCCACTCGTTACCTGTATTAATGGCACCTGTTTGAACTTGTTATCAGTATAAAAGACACCTGTCCACAACCTCAAACAGTCACACTCCAAACTCCACTATGGCCAAGACCAAAGAGCTGTCAAAGGACACCAGAAACAAAATTGTAGACCTACACCAGGCTTGGAAGACTGAATCTGCAATAGGTAAGCAGCTTGGTTTGAAGAAATCAACTGTGGGAGCAATTATTAGGAAATGGAAGACATACAAGACCACTGATAATCTCCCTCGATCTGGGGCTCCACGCAAGATCTCACCCCGTGGGGTCAAAATGATCACAAGAACGGTGAGCAAAAATCCCAGAACCACACGGGGGGACCTAGTGAATGACCTGCAGAGAGCTGGGACCAAAGTAACAAAGCCTACCATCAGTAACACACTACGCCGCCAGGGACTCAAATCCTGCAGTGCCAGACGTGTCCCCCTGCTTAAGCCAGTACATGTCCAGGCCCATCTGAAGTTTGCTAGAGTGCATTTGGATGATCCTGAAGAGGATTGGGAGAATGTCATATGGTCAGATGAAACCAAAATATAACTTTTTGGTAAAAACTCAACTCGTCGTGTTTGGAAGACAAAGAATGCTGAGTTGCATCCAAAGAACACCATACCTACTGTGAAGCATGGGGTTGGAAACATCATGCTTTGGGGCTGTTTTTCTGCAAAGGGACCAGGACGACTGATCCGTGTAAAGGAAAGAATGAATGGGGCCATGTATCGTGAGAGTTTGAGTGAAAACCTCCTTCCATCAGCAAGGGCATTGAAGATGAAACGTGGCTGGGTCTTTCAGCATGACAATGATCCCAAACACACCGCCCGGCAACGAAGGAGTGGCTTCGTAAGAAGCATTTCAAGGTTCTGGAGTGGCCTAGCCAGTCTCCAGATCTCAACCCCATAGAAAATCTTTGGAGGGAGTTGAAAGTCCGTGTTGCCCAGCGACAGCCCCAAAATATCACTGCTCTAGAGGAGATCTGCATGGAGGAATGGGCCAAAATACCAGCAACAGTGTGTGAAAACCTTGTGAAGACTTACAGAAAACGTTTGACCTGTGTCATTGCCAACAAAGGGTATATAACAAAGTATTGAGAAACTTTTGTTATTGACCAAATACTTATTTTCCACCATAATCTGCAAATAAATTCATTAAAAATCCTACAATGTGATTTTCTGGATTTATTTTTCTCATTTTGTCTGTCATAGTTGACGTGTACCTATGATGAAAATTGCAGGCCTCTCTCATCTTTTTAAGTGGGAGAACTTGCACAATTGGTGGCTGACTAAATACTTTTTTTCCCACTGTAAGTGTCTCTAATATGGTCACACATTTGGCAGGAGGTTAGGAAGTGCAGCTCAGTTTCCACCTCATTTTGTGGGCAGTGTGCACATAGCCTGTCTTCTCTTGAGAGCCAGGTCTGCCTACGGCGGCCTTTCTCAAAAGCAAGGCTATGCTCACTGAGTCTGTACATTGTCAAAGCTATGTCTCTCTCTCTCTCTCCCTCTCTCTCTCAGGTGAGACCATGGTCAGCGTATTACCAACCTCCTCTCTCTCAGGTGAGACCATGGTCAGCGTATTACCGACCTCCTCTCTCTCAGGTGAGACCATGGTCAGCGTATTACCTACCGGTACATACGTTACTCCTATTCCATCAATATTATGTTATCATATCAGTATCAACATTTATTTGGCAATATGCACCGGTTTAAGTGGGGTATATACGGGAATATGACATTGCATTGTACTATTGAAGTAACAATGTGTTTTATGTATCTCCACTGCGCCAACAACCCCACAGGCTCAGACTCATCTGTCCTGTCCCACTACCAACCAACCAACCAACCAACTAACCAACCAACCAACCAAGCGTTTCTCCAGGAAATATAGAACGATAGACATTACGCCCATTACAAGTATTGTCTCTGTTTTCCTGATTAAACTTGAGAAATGAATATTCAATTACACTGAATTAGAACTTGCTCTAAAAAGTGATTTCAATACATTTCAGTGATGTGTTTTTCCTTCTCAGCATCAAAAGAGTAACTGAACCATGGAGGACGTGGATTACTGGATTATACAAAAACTGACCACCATAAATCTCTGTTATGGAAAAATCCACGTTATCATTTTAATTCATAATTAAAATCTTTACATGGTAAAAGTGACTGTTTAAAACAGTAAGTGGGACAATTGCAATGACAACTGAACTTGTAGACCTTATATAAAACACGCAAGGCATACAGTGTCTTCAGAAAGTATTCACACCTCTTGACTTATTCCACATGAATTCAAATTTGATTAAATACATTTTTTTAAAATCACACAATAACCCGTATTGACAGTGAAAACATGTTTTTAGACATTTCTGCTCATTTATTGAAAATGAAATACAGAAATATCTCATTTACATAAGTATTCACACCCGAGTCAATATTTGTAGTGACTGGGTGTGTTGATATCCAAAGTGTAATTCATAACTTCACTGCTCAAAGGGATATTCAATGTCTGCTTTTTTTTTTTTTTTTTTTTTCATCTACCACTTATTTGAGAGGCCAATGGAAAACCTTACAGATCATTGTATGTGTGGGGTACAGAGATGGGGTAGTCATTCAAAAATAATGTTAAACACTATTATTGCACACAGAGTGAGTCCATGCAACTTATGTGACCTGTTAAGCAAACATTTACTCCTGAACTTATTTAGGCTTGCCATAACAAAGGGGGTTGAATACTTATTGACTCAAGGACATTTCAGCTTCTCATTTTTTATTCATTTCAAAACATTTCAAAAAACATAATTCCACTTTGTGTAGGCCAGTGACAAGAAAACTCAATGTAATACTTTTTAAAATTAAGGCACACAATAAAATGTGGAAAATGTCAAGGGGTGTGAAAACATTCTGTATACCTCCTGGTGATGTCACCTGGCTGTCCAAAAACCCACCCAGCCAAACAAGCTGACATTTCCAACAACTCTTAAGTGCATTATCCAAATTTTCACAATTTCACAGAATTATTCCAACCTCATAGAGTGGAAATATATATAAAACACAGGAAAAGCTTTTTTTTTTTTTTTACTGCCCCTTTATAGGAAAAGTCTGATTGAGACGAAGTATGCAGTATGCTGTGAATGGGATCTCCGCAAACGTGGGAACATTCAATTTAAAAGCCACATTGTCTACACACCTGTGATCAGATATAATCCAGGCCTCACTCACAACATCATTAACAACAACAAAAACAACAACAAAAGATACATTTCCTAAAAGACAATATGTGCGATTATCATACACACACACACACACACACACACACACACACACACACACACACACACACACACACACACACAAACACACACACACACACACACACACACACACACACACACACACACACACACACACACACACACACACACACACACACACACACACACACACACACACACACACACACACACACATCTGTATTAAATACACACCTGTCTGGTTTTGAAATTCAGGGACTGGGAGGACAGGAAGGTTAACCAGAAGAAAGTTATGCTCATCCATCATATTACAGTATGTCTGGTGAAAACAAGGTGGTCCAGTAACACACATCCACCACATGATGGCAGCACTGAGCCAGCACTGAACCAGGCCGGACCACTAACCACTGACACTGAGCCAGGCCGGACCACTAACCACTCACATATATACGTATCTACAGTTGAAGTCGGAAGTTTACATACACTTAGGTTGGAGTCACTTTAACTCTACCCACATGTACATATTACTTCAACTACCTCAACTAGCCGGTGCCCCCGCACATTGACTCTGCACCGGTACCCCCCTGTATATATAGCCTCCCTACTGTTATTTTATTTTACTTCTGCTCTTTTTTTCTCAACACTTTTTTTGTTGTTGTTTTATTTTTACTTTTTTGTTTAAAACAAATGCACTGTTGGTTAAGGGCTGTAAGTAAGCATTTCACTGTAATGTCTGCACCTGTTGTATTCGGCGCATGTGGCCAATACAATTTGATTTGATTTGATTTGAGTCATTAAAACTCGTTTTTCAATCACTCCACAAATTTCTTGTTAACAAACTATAGTTTTGGCAAGTCGGTTAGGACATCTACTTTGTGCATGACAAGTAATTTTTCCAACAATTGTTTACAGACAGATTATTTCACTTATAATTCACTGTATCACAATTCCAGTGGGTCAGAAGTTTACATACACTAAGTTGACTGTGCCTTTAAACAGCTTGGAAAATTCCAGATTATGATGTCATTGCTTTGGAAGCTTCTGATAGGCTAATTGACATCATTTGAGTCAATTGGAGGTGTACCTGTGGATGTGTTTCAAGGCCTACCTTCAAACTCAGTGCCTCTTTGCTTGACATCATGGGAAAATCAAAAGAAATCAGCCAAGACCTCAGAAAAAAAATTGTAGACCTCCACAAGTCTGGTTCATCCTTGGGAGCAATTTCCAAACGCCTGAAGGTACCACGTTCCTTTGTTCAAACAATAGTACGCAAGTATAAACACTATGGGACCACGCAGCCGTCATACCGCTCAGGAAGGAGACGCGTTCTGTCTCCTAGAGATGAACGTACTTTGGTGCGAAAAGTGCAAATCAATCCCAGAACAACAGCAAAGGACCTTGTGAAGTTGCTGGAGGAAACAGGTACAAAATTATCTATATCCACAGTCAAACGAGTCCTATATCGACATAACCTGAAAGGCCGCTCAGCAAGCAAGAAGCCACTGCTCCAAAACGGTCATAAAAAAGCCAGACTACGGTTTGCAACAGCACATGGGGACAAAGATCGTACTTTTTGGAGAAATGTCCTCTGGTCTGATGAAACAAAAATAGAACTGTGTGGCCATAATTTACATTTTAGTCATTTAGCAGACACTTTTATCCAGAGCGACTTACAGTTAGTGAGTGCATACATTTTCATACTGACCATCGTTATGTTTGGAGGACAAAGGGGAAGGCTTGCAAGCCGAAGAACACCATCCCAACCGTGAAGCACGGGGGTGGCATCATCATGCTGTGGGGGTGTTTTGCTGCAGGAGAGACTGGTGCACTTCACAAAATAGATGGCATCATGAGGAAGTAAAATTATGTGGATATATTGAAGTTTCATCTCAAGACATCAGTCAGGAAGTTAAAGCTTGGTCACAAATGGGTCTTCCAAATGGACAATGACCCCAAGCATACTTCCAAAGTTGTGGCAAAATGGCTTAAGGAAAACAAAGTCAAGGTATTGGAGTGGCCATCACAAAGACCCTGACCTCAATCCTATAGAACATTTGTGGGCAGAACTGAAAAAGCGTGTGCGAGCAAGGAGGCCTACAAACCTGATTCAGTTACACCAGCTCTGTCAGGAGGAATGGGCCAAAATTCACCCAACTTATTGTGGGAAGCTTGTGGAAGGCTACCCAAAATGTTTGACTCAAGTTAAACAATTTAAAGGCAATGCTACCAAATACTAATTGAGTGTATGTAAACTTCTGACCCACTAGGAATGTATTAAACCCCTTGACTTTTTCCACATTTTGTTACGTTACAGCCTTATTCTAAAATGATTTAAATAAAACAATTTCCTCAGCAATCGATACACAATAACCCATAATGACAAAGTGAAAACAGGTTTTTAGAAATGTTTGCAAATGTATTTAAAAAAAACAAAAAAACACTTATTTAAGTATTCAAACCCTTTGCTATGAGACTCGAAATTGAGTTCTGGTGCATCCTATTTCCATTGATCATCCTTGAGATGTTTCTACAACTTGATTGGAGTCCACCTGTGGTAAATTCAATTGATTGGACATGATTTGGAAAGGCACACACCTGTCTATATAAGGTCCCAAAGTTGACAGTGCATGTCAGAGCAAAAACCAATCCTTGAGGTCGAAGGAATTGTGCGCAGAGATCCGAGAAAGGATTTTGTCGGAGCTCAGATCTGGGGAAGGGTACCAAAACATTTCTGCAGCATTGAAGGTCCCTAAGAACACAGTGGCCTCCATCATTCTTAAATGAAAGAAGTTTGGAACCACCAAGACTCTTCCTAGAGCTGGCCGCCTTAACAAACTGAGCAATCGGGGGAGAAGGGCCTTGGTCAGGGAGGTGACCAAGAACCCGATGGTCACTCTGACAGAGCTCTAGAGTTCCTCTGTGGAGATGGGAGAACCTTCCAGAAGGACAACCATCTCTGCAGCACTCCACCAATTAGGCCTTCATGGTAGAGTGGTCAGACGGAAGCCACTCCTAAGTAAAAGGCACATGACAGCCTGCTTGGAGTTTGCCAAAAGGCTCCTAAAGACTCTCAGACCATGAGAAACAAGATTCTCTGGTCTGATGAAACCAAGATTGAACTCTTTGGCCTGAATGCCAAGTGTCACGCCTGGAGGAAACCTGGCACCATCCCTACGGTGAAGCATGGTGGTGGCAGCATCATATTGTGGGGATGTTTTTCAGTGGCAGGGACTGGGAGACTAGTCAGGATCAAGGCAAAGATGAACAGAGCAAAGTAGAGAGAGGTCCTTGATGAAAACCTGCTCCAGAGTGCTCAGGGCCTCAGACTGGGGCGAAGGTTCACCATCCAACAGGACAATGACCCTAAACACACAGCCAAGACAACGAAGGAGTGGCTTCGGGACAAGTTTCTGAATGTCCTTGAGTGGCCCAGCCAGAGCCCGATCGAACATCTCTGGAGAGACCTGAAAATAGCTCTGCAGCGGTGCTCCCCATCCAACCTGACAGAGCTTGAGAGGATCTGCTGTGAAGAAGGGGGAGAAACTCCTCAAATACAGGTGTGCCAAACTTGTAGCGTCATACACCAAGAAGGCTGCAATCGCTGCCAAAGGTGCTTCAACAAAGTACTGATTAAAGGGTCTGAATACTTATGTAAATGTGTCAATGGGTCTGAATACTTTCCGAATGCACTGTATATGCACGCACACACACACACAGAGATCGCGAGAGAGGGTGGCTGACGTTCATATGATTGGAAAGTAATAATAATAATATAGTATAGTAATATATTCTATCCTGGCTCATCTCTTTGTTTGGAACCAGAATAAACCAGCAGGCTTCCCTGAAAACCTAAAAACACTCACTGAGCTGGGCTCCCGAGTGGCGCAGCGGTCTAAGGCACTGCATCTCAGTGCTTGAGGCGTCACTACAGACCCCCTGGTTCAATTCCAGGCTGTATCACAACCGGCCGTGATTGGGAGTCCCATAGGGCGGCGCACAATTGGCCCAGCGTCGTCCGGGTTTGGCCGTATTCATAAATACATTCCCTGAAACCCTGAAACACTCACTGACGTATTTATAAATACATTCCTTGAACAGTGTGGATGAAAACAGGCCATGAAAGTAATCTCTTGTTGAGATCAACAACACAGATCTAGGATCAGCTTTCCTCCTCTAAACCTGAACCATCCATTACATAATCTAACTACTTCTGGAAAACAGTGACACAGAACACACAATACTCACTGTGCTCTATGGTGGTGTTCAGGATAGACAGGAGAGTGTTCAGGTTAGACAGGAGAGTGTTCAGGATAGACTGGAGAGTGTTCAGGTTAGACAGGAGAGTGTTCAGGATAGACTGGAGAGTGTTCAGGTTAGACAGGAGAGTGTTCAGGTTAGACAGGAGAGTGTTCAGGATAGACTGGAGAGTGTTCAGGATAGACTGGAGAGTGTTCAGGATAGACTGGAGAGTGTTCAGGATAGACTGGAGGGTGTTCAGGATAGACTGGAGAGTGTTCAGGATAGACTGGAGAGTGTTCAGGATAGACTGGAGAGTGTTCAGGATAGGGAGAGGGTTCAGGTTAGACTGGAGAGTGTTCAGGATAGACTGGAGGGTGTTCAGGATAGACTGGAGAGTGTCCAGGATAGACTGGAGAGTGTTCAGGTTAGACTGGAGAGTGTTCAGGATAGACTGGAGGGTGTTCAGGATAGACTGGAGAGTGTCCAGGATAGACTGGAGAGTGTTCAGGATAGACTGGAGAGTGTTCAGGATAGACTGGAGAGTGTTCAGGATAGACTGGAGAGTGTTCAGGATAGACTGGAGGGTGTTCAGGATAGACTGGAGAGTGTCCAGGATAGACTGGAGAGTGTCCAGGATAGACTGGAGAGTGTTCAGGTTAGACTGGAGAGTGTTCAGGATAGACTGGAGAGTGTTCAGGTTAGACAGGAGAGTGTTCAGGATAGACTGGAGAGTGTTCAGGATAGACTGGAGAGTGTTCAGGTTAGACTGGAGAGTGTTCAGGATAGACTGGAGGGTGTTCAGGATAGACTGGAGAGTGTCCAGGATAGACTGGAGAGTGTTCAGGATAGACTGGAGAGTGTTCAGGATAGACTGGAGAGTGTTCAGGATAGACTGGAGAGTGTTCAGGATAGACTGGAGAGTGTTCAGGATAGACTGGAGGGTGTTCAGGATAGACTGGAGAGTGTTCAGGATAGACTGGAGAGTGTTCAGGTTAGACAGGAGAGTGTTCAGGATAGACTGGAGAGTGTTCAGGATAGACTGGAGAGTGTTCAGGTTAGACTGGAGAGTGTTCAGGATAGACTGGAGGGTGTTCAGGATAGACTGGAGAGTGTCCAGGATAGACTGGAGAGTGTTCAGGATAGACTGGAGAGTGTTCAGGATAGACTGGAGAGTGTTCAGGATAGACTGGAGAGTGTTCAGGATAGACTGGAGAGTGTTCAGGATAGACTGGAGGGTGTTCAGGATAGACTGGAGAGTGTCCAGGATAGACTGGAGAGTGTCCAGGATAGACTGGAGAGTGTTGTTCAGGATAGGACTGGAGAGTGTTCAGGTTAGACAGGAGAGTGTTCAGGATAGACTGGAGAGTGTTCAGGATAGACTGGAGAGTGTTCAGGTTAGACTGGAGAGTGTTCAGGATAGACTGGAGGGTGTTCAGGATAGACTGGAGAGTGTCCAGGATAGACTGGAGAGTGTTCAGGATAGACTGGAGAGTGTTCAGGATAGACTGGAGAGTGTTCAGGATAGACTGGAGAGTGTTCAGGATAGACTGGAGAGTGTTCAGGATAGACTGGAGGGTGTTCAGGATAGACTGGAGAGTGTCCAGGATAGACTGGAGAGTGTTCAGGTTAGACTGGAGCATGTCCAGGATAGACTGGAGAGTGTTCAGGATAGACTGGAGAGTGTTCAGGATAGACTGGAGGGTGTTCAGTATAGACTGGAGAGTGTCCAGGATAGACTGGAGAGTGTTCAGGATAGACTGGAGAGTGTTCAGGATAGACTGGAGGAGGGTGTTCAGGATAGACTGGAGGTGTCCAGGATAGACTGGAGAGTGTCCAGGATAGACTGGAGAGTGGTTCAGGTTAGACTGGAGCATGTCCAGGATAGACTGGAGAGTGTTCAGGTTAGACTGGAGCATGTCCAGGTTAGACTGGAGCATGTTCAGGATAGACTGGAGCCTCTGGTGAGGGTTCAGGGTAGTGGAGGACACGTACACAGCCAGACAGACAGGGAGACAGGCAGGTGGGTAGACAGTCACATGGTCATCTCCCCTGCCATACTGTTCTCCGTTCATTCATAATTCCCCTGGTGGTGACTAAAACAGGTCTGTCCTGTCACTGCAGCTGAATGACTTCTCACATCTCCTCATGTCCTGGGGTTGAGTTGTTGTAATACTCTGATGATGCTTGTTCAACTCAATGTCACTGTCACTGTCCCTCCACTGGTGGTCCTCTATGGGTGAGAAGGGGAGTTAGGGTTTTGGGTCTGGGTGTTAATCCAAAGCACAGTGTGTTGGTTACTAGAGGCTGAGGAGATATCTGACAACAAAAACTAAGTAACATTAAGCCTTCTCATTGCAGTTGCTCTATTCTTAATATACATGAGAACTATAGCCTTATGGTGAGGATAGCCGAGTTGCAAGGTCGGCTTCAGACGCAGTCGTTAGGCAAGGACAATGTAAGTGAAGGAAAGGATGAAACAGCGTCTGTGCCACCAGTAAGTACAGATAGTAGTATTAATCCCCCCCACACAGTCCCCGCAGCCGGACAATTTTTTATGGCTTCTGGAAAGAAATGCTGTCATCATGCTCAACCGGTGTCGCTCATTCAGCCGATAGAAACTTTAAACCGGTTCTCCCCAATAAGCAACGAGCCGGAGTCAGAGGCCGAGCCTTCTCAGGTCTCTCCTCCACACGTTACGGGGTCTGAGCCGCCGAAGCATCCCACCGTTAGCTCTGACAAATTGAAAGCCCTAGTCATTGGCGATTCCATTAAAACTGCAGAGTGTAGATGGTATAGGGATATTGTTATCCACGTTGGCACCAACAATGTTAGGATGAAACAGTCAGAGGTCACCATGCGCAACATAACTTCAGCGTGTAACTTATCTAGAAAGATGTGTCGGCATTGAGTAATTGTCTCTGGCCCCCTCCCAGTTAGGGGGAGTGATGAGCTCTACAGCAGACTCGCACAACTCAATCGCTGGTTGAAAACTGTTTTCTGCCCTTCTCAAAAGATTAGTAGATAACTGGCTTTCTGGGACTCACCCACAAACAGGACCAAGCCTGGCCTGCTGAGGAGTGATGGACTCCATCCTAGCTGGAGGGGTGCTACAGGACCAAGCCTGGCCTGCTGAGGAGTGATGGACTCCATCCTAGCTGGAGGGGTGTTACAGGACCAAGCCTGGCCTGCTGAGGAGTGATGGACTCCATCCTAGCTGGAGGGGTGTTACAGGACCAAGCCTGGCCTGCTGAGGAGTGACGGACTCCATCCTAGCTGGAGGGGTGTTACAGGACCAAGCCTGGCCTGCTGAGGAGTGACGGACTCCATCCTAGCTGGAGGGGTGCTACAGGACCAAGCCTGGCCTGCTGAGGAGTGATGGACTCCATCCTAGCTGGAGGGGTGCTCTCATCTTATCTACCAACATAGACAGGGCTCTAACTCCTCTAGCTCCACAATGAGACAGGGTGCAGGCCAGGCAGCAGGCTGTTAGCCAGCCCAATGACAGGTGCAGCCAGGCAGCGCTGTAGCCGAGC
>LR778282.1:3196025-3234514 GCA_902810595.1 Coregonus sp. 'balchen'
TTTTGTGGGGGGGTAGTGGGGGGGTGTTGGGTGGTGGGGGGGGTGTGTGGTGGTTGTGGTTTTTTGGGTGGTGTTTTTGGGGTGTGTTGTGGGGGTTTTTGTGGGTTTTGTTGTGGGGGTTTTGTGGTTTTGGTGGTGGGGGTGGTGTTTGGGGTTTGCCGTGGTTTTTGGGGGTTTGTGGTGTGTTGGATGGTTGTTTTTTTGGGCGTGTGTTTTTTGTATGTGTGTGTGAATGCGAAATTTTCGTGTCCAGTAATAAGCGTGTCTTTGTAGAGCGGCGAACAGCGGCGAACAGCTGTCCTTTATTGTTTGAGGACAACAGCTAACAGCAGAGCAGATGATGAGGACAATAAGGTTCATAATGAACACATCCCAAATAGCACCCTATTCCCTATGCAGTGCACTACGGAACCCATGGGGCTCTGGACAGAAATAGTGCAGGGAATAGGGTGCATTAGGGACACACTCTTAGAGATCCAGTTCTACTAATGGAGTTCTGACTGATTCACTGAACACTGGAATTCTGACTGATTCACTGAACACTGGAGTTCTGACTGATTCACTGAACACTGGAGTTCTGACTGATTCATTGAACACTGGAGGTTTCTGACTGATACACTGACACTGGAGTTCTGACTGATTCACTGAACACTGGAGTTCTGACTGATTCACTGAACACCTGGGAGTTCTGACTGATACACTGAACACTGGAGTTTCTGACTGATACACTGAACACTGGAGTTCTGACTGATTCATTGAACACTGGAGTTCTGACTGATTCACTGAACACTGGAGTTCTGACTGATACATTGAACACTGGAGTTCTGACTGATTCATTGAACACTGGAGTTCTGACTGATTCATTGAACACTGGAGTTCTGACTGATTCATTGAACACTGGAGTTCTGACTGATTCATTGAAACGGGAGTTCTGACTGATTCACTGAACACTGGAGTTCTGACTGATTCATTGAACACTGGAGTTCTGACTGATTCACTGAACACTGGAGTTCTGACTGATTCATTGAACACTGGAGTTCTGACTGATTCATTGAACACTGGAGTTCTGACTGATTCACTGAACACTGGAGTTCTGACTGATTCATTGAACACTGGAGTTCTGACTGATTCATTGAACACTGGAGTTCTGACTGATTCATTGAACACTGGAGTTCTGACTGATTCACTGAACACTGGAGTTCTGACTGATTCACTGAACACTGGAGTTCTGACTGATTCACTGAACATTGGAGTTCTGACTGAATCATTGAACACTGGAGTTACTCTGGAGAGAGTTCTTTCATCACATTCCCAGTGGGTCAGAAGTTTACATACACTCAATTAGTGTTTGGTAGCATTGCCTTTAAATTGTTTAACTTGGGTCAAACGTTTCGGGTAGCCTTCCACAAGCTTCCCACAATAAGTTGGGTGAATTTTGACCCATTCCTCCTGACAGAGCTGGTGTAACTGAGTCAGGTTTGTAGGCCTCCATGCATCAATATATCCACATAATTTTCCTTCCTCATAATGCCATTTATTTTGTGAAGTGCACCAGTCCCTCCTGCAGCAAAGCACCCCCACAGCATGAGGCTGCCGCCCCCGTGCTTCACGGTTGGGATGGTTTTCTTTGGCTTGCAAGCGTCTCCCTTTTTCCTCCAAACATAATGATGGTCATAATGGCCAATCAGTTCTATTTTAATTTGATCAGCCCAGAGGACATTTCTCCAAAAAGTACGATCTTTGTCCCCATGTGCAGTTGCAAACCGTAGTCTGGCTTTTTTATGGCGGTTTTGGAGCAGTGGCTTCTTTCTTGCTGAGCGCCCTTTCAGGTTATGTCGATATAGGACTTGTTTTACTATGGATATAGATACTTTTGTACCTGTTTCCTCCAGCATCTTCACAAGGTCCTTTGCTGTTGTTCTGGGATTGATTTGCACTTTTCGCACCAAAGTACGTTCATCTGTAGGAGACAGAATGCGTCTCCTTCCTGAGTGGTATGACGGCTGCGTGGTCCCATGGTGTTTATACTTGCGTACTATTGTTTGTTTGAAAATTGCTCCCAAGGATGAACCAGACTTGTGGAGGTCTACACATTTTTTTCTGAGGTCTTGACTGATTTCTTTTGATTTTCCCATGATGTCAAGCAAAGAGGCACAGAGTTTGAAGGTAGGCCTTGAAATAGATCCACAGGTACACCTCCAATTGACTCAAATTATGTCAATTAGCCTATCAGAAGCTTCTAAAGCCATGACATCATTTTCAGGAATTTTCCAAGCTGTTTAAAGGCACAGTCAACTTAGTGTATGTAAACTTCTGACCCACTGGAATTGTGATACAGTGAAGTATAAGTTAAATAATCTGTCTGTAAACAATTGTTGGAAAAATTACTTGTGTCATGCACAAAGTAGATGTCCTAACCGACTTGCCAAAACTATAGTTTGTTAGCAAAAGATTTGTGGAGTGGTTGAAAAACAAGTTTCTTCTGTATACCTTGTCACAACACAACTGATTGGCTCAAACGCATTAAAAAGAAAGAAAAAAATCCACAAATTAACTTTTAAGAAGGCACACCTATTAATTGAAAAGCATTCCAGGTGACTACCTCATGAAGCTGGTTGAGAGAATACCAAGAGTGTGCAAAGCTGTCATCAACTGAACCGAACGGTTTGGCCTAGAAAAACTAATATGATCAATCTATGGAAAGAGAGTATGACGAAGACAATGATGTTCTCTGTTTTGCTCTACGACCCCCCCTGAAGTCGGTACAGCCGATCTGCCAACTTCTGTCTCCAGACGACTCGTTTTTAAAATCATATGAGCAAAAAATATTTCATTTTATTTGGAATGCTAAACCAGACAAAATTAAACGTGGAGCTATCCCACAGCTATCGAAAATATATAGGAATGCTCAATCCAAACTTTAAAACCAACTGATTGCATCATTACCACAAAAATGGAGGAGGCAAGTGGAAAAGGGAGAAGGTAGGGAACTTGTTTGCCATATATTAAAGATACAAATTGGCTGAAAGGAATTGGCATAAGTAGAAAAATATTCACATTTCATTTGAGGACCAAAATGTTGACAGGTTACAAAAATAAACGAGATTTTTGATGTACCTATTCCATGGCACATGGTTTTATGAACTGGTACAAAAAAAACAACACCAGATTCAACACTCCGAGTTTTTCAATTCTTGCCACCAACAGAATGCTATATACTGTATATGGGGCATACAACAATCTCAGCTCTGTAGATTTTGCTGTGAAAAGACAGACTCACTAGATCATTTATTCTGCTATTGCCCATATGTAGCTTGTTTCTGTTCACAGGTTCAGGAACGGTTAAAAAATCCCAACATTCATTTAAATTTAACCTCACAAATAGCAGTGTTGGGCGATTTGGAAAGACATAGTCAGTCAATAAATAATATAATAATACTCGTAGGAAAGGTTTTCATCTTTAGCTCACAATCTGTTGATACTATACAACTGGAGAGGTTCAACATTTATGTAAAACATCACAGCACAATTGAAAAATATATGGCACCTTCTCTCTCCCTCCCATCTCAGAGGACCTGAGCCCTAGGACCATGCCTCAGGACTACCTGGACTGATGACTCCTGGCTGTCCCCAGTCCACCTGGCCTGATGACTCCTGGCTGTCCCCAGTCCACCTGGCCTGATGACTCCTGGCTGTCCCCAGTCCACAGTTTCACTGTTCTGCCTGCGGCTATGGAACCCTGACCTGTTCACCGGACGTGATACCATGTCCCGGACCTGCTGTTTACAACTCTCTCTCTCTACCGCACCTACTATTTCGACCTCTAAATGCCCGGCTATAAAAAGCCAAGTGACATTTACTCCTGATGTACTGACCTGTTGCAACCTCTACGACCACTGTGATTATTATTTGACCCTGCTGGTCATCTATGAACGTTTGGAGAAAAATCTGGCCTTAATGGCCATGTACTGTTATAATCTCCACCCGGCACAGCCAGAAAGGGACTGGCCACCCCTCAGAGCCTGGTTCCTCTCTAGGTTTCTTCCTAGGTTGCTGCCTTTCTAGGGAGTTTTTCCTAGCCACCGTGCTTCTACATCTACATTGCTTGCTGTTTGGGGTTTTAGGCCGGGTTTCTGTATAAGCACTTTGTGACATTTACTGATGTAAAAAGGGCTTTATAAATAAAATATGATTGATTGATTAATTGATTGACATGGAAACCCAACGAGGGTGGTCTTTGGTGATAGGTGGGATGGGCTGAGAGTGGTTGAGGGGGTGGGGTTAAAGAGCTTATGTTTGGTAATGTGTTATTGTTATTTGACTGCTTTATATAAATGTACCATGTATGTAAAATGTATGTGTAAAATGTATGTACAGTCGTGGTCAAAAGTAGATGTCACTGCATTTCAGCCCTGCCAAAAGGACCAGCTGCCATCATGTCAGTGATTCTCTCGTTAACACAGGTGAGAGTGTTGACGAGGACAAGGCTGGAGATCACTCTGTCATGCTGATTGAGTTAGAATAATAGAAGCTATAACTGGAAGCTTTAAAATATCTGGAAGCTTTAAAAGGAGGGTGGTGCTTGAATCATTGTTCTTCCTCTGTTAACCATGGTTACCTGCAAGGAAACACGTGCCGTCATCATTGCTTTCCACAAAAAGGGCTTCACAGGCAAGGATATTGCTGCCAGTAATATTGCACCTAAATCAACCATTTATTGGATCATCAAGAACTTCAAGGAGAGAGGTTCAATTGTTGTGAAGAAGGCGTCAGGGCGCCCAAGAAAGTCCAGCAAATCGCCAGGACCGTCTCCTAAAGTTGATTCAGCTGCGGGATCAGGGCACCACCAGTGCAGAGCTTGCTCAGGAATGGCAGCAGGAAGGTGTGAGTGCATCTGCACACACAGTGAGGCAAAGACTTTTGGAGGATGGCCTGGTGTCAAGAAGGGCAGGAAAGAAGCTACTTCTCTCCAGGAAAAACATCAGGGACAGACTGATATTCTACAAAAGGTACAGGGATTGGACTGCTGAGGACTGGGGTAAAGTCTTTTTCTCTGATGAATCCCCTTTCCGATTGTTTGGGGCATCCGGATAACACCTTGTCCGGAGAAGACCAGGTGAGCGCTACCATCAGTCCTGTGTCATGCCAACAGTAAAGCATCCTGAGACCATTCATGTGTGGGGTTGCTTCTCAGCCAAGGGAGTGGGCCCACTCACATTTTTGCCTAAGAACACAGCCATGAATAAAGAATGGTACCAACACATCCTCCGAGAGCAACTTCTCCCAACCATCCAAGAACTGTTTGGTGACGACCAATGCCTTTTCCAGCATGATGGAGCACCTTGCCATAAGGCAAAAGTGATAGCTAAGTGGCTCTGGGAAAAAAACATAGACATTTTAGGTCCATGGCCAGGAAACTCCTCAGACCTTAATCCCATTGAGAACTTGTGGTCGATCCTCAAGAGGCGGGTGGACAAACAAAAACCCACAAATTCTGACAAACTCCAAGCATTGATTATGCAAGAATGGGCTGCCATCAGTCAGGATGTGGCCCGGAAGTTAATTGACAGCATGCCAGGACGGATTGCAGAGGTCTTGAAAAAGAAGGGTCAACACTGCAAATATTGACTATTTTCATCAAATTAATGTAACTGTCAATAAAAGCCTTTGACACTTATAGAATGCTTGTAATTATACTTCAGTATACCATAGTAACATCTGACAAAAATATCTCATAACACTGAAGCAGCGAACTTTGTGAAGACCAATACTTGTGTCATTTTCAAAACATTTGACCACGACTGTATATGTAGCAGAAAAGCTGTAAAAATAAAAAATGTCCCCCGAAGAGGTTAAATTAAAAAGATACAAAATTAAAACTTCTGTCTGTAGTGTCTATCTAGAAATGTGAGTCTCTCATGTACATGAACATGCCGGTTGTTATTCTCTAGGATGCCCACAAGCCTCACACGACTCTTCTGAAGGCAGCACGATACCAGGAAGTATATACAGTACACACTGAGTGTACAAACATTAAGAACACCTTCCTAATATTGAGTTGCACCCAATGGTAGACCATTCCATTCTATTCAACGTCCATCCATGTCTGAGGATGTCGGGAGATTACATGGAAACTGGCCACTAGGGGCAACAGTGTAGACCATTGCCCTTGATTCTAAACAATGTTGTGCTGCTATTTTTATTGACTTTGCCAAAGCTTTTTTATATGGTAGACCACTCCATTCTTGTGGGTCGGCTAAGGGGTATTGGTGTCTCTGAGGGGTCTTTGGCCTGGTTTGCTAACTACCTCTCTCAAAGAGTGCAATGTATAAAGTCAGAATATCTGCTGTCTCAACCACTGCCTGTCACCAAGGGAGTACCCCAAGGCTCGATCCTAGGCCCCACGCTCTTCTCAATTTACATCAACAACAGGCAGTAGGAAGCTCTCTCAGTCATTTATATGCAGATGGTACAGGCTTATACTCAGCTGGCCCCTCCCCCGATTTTGTGTTAAACGCTCTACAACAAAGCTTTGCCTCTGATTCCAAAGGTTGCAACTTTCTATTGCTTGATTCAAACTTGCAACCTTTGCAATCAGAGGCAACTTTCTATTGCTTGATTCAAACTTGCACATTTGGAATCATGTTGCTGGCATGTCATGCCTAAGTTTGCTAATCTTGCCAATGAAAAAAAATCATTAAAGTAGTTGGCAATATTAGTCGGTTTGACTGGCTCATCTGATTCAATGAATGTTGGAGCTGAGTTTGCCTTTTTTCCCAGAATTTCATTGAAGGTGCTCCAAAGCTTTTTACTATCATTCTTTATGTCATATATTTTGGTTTCAGAGTGTAGTTTCTTCTTCTTTTTATTCAGTTTAGTCAAAATGACTTCTCTATTTGCAGTATGTTTGCCAATCGGTTGTACAGCCAAACCTATTTGTGTCACGCCCTGACTCAGGGGACTCCTATATGTTGAGTCAGGGTGTGTATGTTCTATGTTGTGTATTTCTATGTTGGTTTTCTAGTATGTGTATTTCTATTTTGGCCGGTGTGGTTCCCAATCAGAGGCAGCTGTCGCTCATTGTCTCTGATTGGGGACCATACTTAGGCAGCCTATGGGCACTAGTGAGTTGTGGGATCTTGTTCCGTGTGAGGTATGTTGTTTGTGTACCTTGTACTTCACGTGCTAACAGCTTAAATCTGGTTCATAGTGTCAAGACTACACCCGCTCCCCCTCTCTGGTGCTCATTGTCACCAGTTCACTCATCATTACGCACACCTGCCACCATCATTACGCGCACCTGCGCTTAGTTATGGGACTCACTTGGACTCCATCACATCATTGATTACTTCCCCTATATCTGTCACTCCCTCAGGTTCATTCCCCAGTCAGCTTGTTATGTTTCTCAGGTCCAGACGCTGTTCTTGTTTTGTTTCATGTTTATTTATTATTAAATCCACACCATGTACTTGCTTCTCGTCTCTCAGCGTCTGTCGTTTCAGAATGCTGACTCCCCAATTGGAAGCAACAGGTAGTTTTTTTGGTGACGTCAGGTCCGAATGCCTCAGCCGGGTCGTCAGGATCGCATGCCTCAGCCGGCTCGTCTGGCTCGCATGCCTCAGCCGGCTCGTCAGGCTCCCATGCCTCATCCGGCTCGTCAGGCTCCAATGCCTCAGCCGCCTCAGTGCTAACAGTATACAGTGGGGAAAAAAAGTATTTAGTCAGCCACCAATTGTGCAAGTTCTCCCACTTAAAAAGATGAGAGAGGCCTGTTATTTTCATAATAGGTACACGTCAACTATGACAGACAAATTGAGAGAGAAAAATCCAGAAAATCACATTGTAGGATTTTTAATGAATTTATTTGCAAATTATGGTGGAAAATAAGTATTTGGTCACCTACAAACAAGCAAGATTTCTGTCTCTCACAGACCTGTAACTTCTTCTTTAAGAGGCTCCTCTGTCCTCCACTCGTTACCTGTATTAATGGCACCTGTTTGAACTTGTTATCAGTATAAAAGACACCTGTCCACAACCTCAAACAGTCACACTCCAAACTCCACTATGGCCAAGACCAAAGAGCTGTCAAAGGACACCAGAAACAAAATTGTAGACCTGCACCAGGCTGGGAAGACTGAATCTGCAATAGGTAAGCAGCTTGGTTTGAAGAAATCAACTGTGGGAGCAATTATTAGGAAATGGAAGACATACAAGACCACTGATAATCTCCCTCGATCTGGGGCTCCACGCAAGATCTCACCCCGTGGGGTCAAAGAATCACAAGAACGGTGAGCAAAAATCCCAGAACTACACGGGGGGACCTAGTGAATGACCTGCAGAGAGCTGGGACCAAAGTAACAAAGCCTACCATCAGTAACACACTACACCGCCAGGGACTCAAATCCTGCAGTGCCAGACGTGTCCCCCTGCTTAAGCCAGTACATGTCCAGGCCCGTCTGAAGTTTGCTAGAGTGCATTTGGATGATCCAGAAGAGGATTGGGAGAATGTCATATGGTCAGATGAAACCAAAATAGAACTTTTTGGTAAAAACTCAACTCGTCGTGTTTGGAGGACAAAGAATGCTGAGTTGCATCCAAAGAACACCATACCTACTGTGAAGCATGGGGGTGGAAACATCATGCTTTGGGGCTGTTTTTCTGCAAAGGGACCAGGACGACTGATCCATGTAAAGGAAAGAATGAATGGGGCCATGTATCGTGAGATTTTGAGTGAAAACCTCCTTCCATCAGCAAGGGCATTGAAGATGAAACGTGGCTGGGTCTTTCAGCATGACAATGATCCCAAACACACCGCCCGGGCAACAAAGGAGTGGCTTCGTAAGAAGCATTTCAAGGTCCTGGAGTGGCCTAGCCAGTCTCCAGATCTCAACCCCATAGAAAATCTTTGGAGGGAGTTGAAAGTCCGTGTTGCCCAGCGACAGCCCCAAAACATCACTGCTCTAGAGGAGATCTGCATGGAGGAATGGGCCAAAATACCAGCAACAGTGTGTGAAAACCTTGTGAAGACTTACAGAAAACGTTTGACCTGTGTCATTGCCAACAAAGGGTATATAACAAAGTATTGAGAAACTTTTGTTATTGACCAAATACTTATTTTCCACCATAATTTGCAAATAAATTCATAAAAAATCCTACAATGTGATTTTCTGGAATTCTTTTTCTCATTTTGTCTGTCATAGTTGACGTGTACCTATGATGAAAATTACAGACCTCTCTCATCTTTTTAAGTGGGAGAACTTGCACAATTGGTGGCTGACTAAATACTTTTTTTCCCCACTGTAAATCTGATTCATAGACAAATGATTGCTGCATACAATAGCTGTCGGGTCAGCAGAGGCATTCAGGGCAGTTAGAGGGACATACATTAGGTTACTTTAATTGTGTCTACCAATGCCCCTGGGATAATGTACATTTGCTAAAGCATTATGATGACCCAGCGACACAATGGTAGGGATTAACTGAGCTGGGCTTGGGTCATTGATAAGTCATTGTCTCAACGCAGCCTTATAATGCTGTGAAAGGATCCAGGAACCCAAATGATTTGGGTGGATCCCATCCTTCTTATAAAACGTGTTTTCTTTCCAAAAGCTATCGAAATTGTCAACAGATGTTACACCCATAGAATCGATGTCCATGTCCTGGCGTAGTACATTCGGGACTAGCTTAGTAATGTAATTTACTCAAGCGCCATGTTTTTGCACCAGCAACCGTCACATTTCATTATTATTGTTATTATTATTATTATTATTATTATTTTTTTTTTTTTGGGGGGGGGGTAGATCAGCTTTAATATTGCAGATAGATTGTAACTTCCATCAATGTCAGTCACATTTCTTACCATAGAGCTGCCCATAATCAAGGCTGGCGAGAAGGACGAGGAAGCCCCACTCGATCCAGAGCAGGGACGGAAGGTTGCCGACGTCGACTTCAAAATCGCACCGGAAAGAGTAGGAGTAGGCACAGCAGGCAACACAGGCCAGTTGGATAAAGACAAACGACAAGACGGAGATGCATCCAACAAGAGCAAACGCCGTCCATTCCACTCTGCGTTTTCCCCAGTTTCTTACGTAGGCTGGCTACTTGCGTGATCAAGGAAGCCACCTCAAGCCTATAATCCTCAGCAAGCAAACAATTGCCACATTGAAACTCTGAGTGATCCGTTTGTCCTGAAACAAAGCGTAGTAGATACAGCTCCTACAGCGCTGGAACCGTTCATTTAGTTCTCCAGACAAAGAGGGCTCCATTGGAAAACTCATCTGGTACTAACATCGTTAGCTTGATGGCAAACGTTAGTAGCTTAGCTAGGTCAGCGGTTCTTTCAAGCAGACTTTAACCTGTCAGTTAAGGGGGATTCCAGTACAAGAAATAGCGGTCCATTTGTAGCTTGTTTGTAGCTTGTTTTTGGACACAGGTCCAGGAATGGCTAAAGGATTGCAATATTTACCTGGAGCTAACCCTGCAGATAGCACTACTGGGTGATCTGAAAAGTTATAGTTAATCGATCCATAATATAGTAATACTTTTAGCAAAAATGTTATTTTCAATTTACAATCTGTAGAAACAATGAGAATAGAAGGGTTCAGAACTTTTGTAAAACATCACAGTACAGTTGAAAAATATATGGCAAATAGAAATCCAATATGGATGGTGTTAAGAGATAGATGGGAGGTGTTGAATGGAGTTGAAGGATGGGACTAATAACAACTAACAACAACTAATAACAACAAGATAACTAATGTAAAGCATACTGTGTCCATAATAAGTATATAGGTTATAGGTTGAGAGCTTTTGTGAAAGAGCACAGGTAGAAAGATATGGCATATACAGTTGAAGTCTGAAGTTTACAAACACTTAGGTTGGAGTCATTAAAACTCGTTTTTCAACCACTCCACAAATATCTTGTTAACAAACTATAGTTTTGGCAAGTTGGTTAGGACCTCTACTTTGTGCATGACACGAGTAATTTTCCAGCAATTGTTTACAGACAGATTATTTCACTTATAATTAATTGTTTCACAATTCCAGTGGGTCAGAAGTTACATACACCAAGTTGACTGTGCCTTTAAACAGCTTGGAAAATTCCAGAAAATGATGTCATGGCTTTAGAAGCTTCTGATAGGCTAATTGACATAATTTGAGTCAATTGGAGGTGTACCTGTGGATGTATTTCAAGGCCTACCTTCAAACTCAGTGCCTCTTTGCTTGACATCATGGGAAAATTAAAAGAAATCAGCCAAAAACTGTAGACCTCCACAAGTCTGGTTCATCCTTGGGAGCAATTTCTAAACACCTGAAGGTACCACGTTCATCTGTACAAACAGTAGTACGTAAGTATAAACACCATGGGACCACGCAGCCGTCATACCGCTCAGAAAGGAGACACATTCTGTCGCCTAGAGATGAAAGTACTTTGGTGCGAAAAGTGCAAATCAATCCCAGAACAACAGCAAAGGACCTTGTGAAGATGCTGAAGGAAACAGATACAAAAGTATCTATATCCATAGTAAAACGAGTCCTATATCGACATAACCTGAAAGGCCGCTCAGCAAGGAAGAAGCCACTGCTCCAAAAACCGCCATAAAAAAGCCAGACTATGGTTTGCAACTGCACATGGGGACAAAGATCGTACTTTTTGGAGAACTGTCATCTGGTCTGATAAAATAAAAATAGAACTGTTTGGCCATAATGACTATTGTTATGTTTGGAGGAAAAAAGGGGGACGCTGGCAAGCCGAAGAACACCATCCCAACCGTGAAGCACGGGGGTGGCAGCATCATGCTGTGGGGGTGCTTTGCTGCAGGAGGGACTGGTGCACTTCACAAAATAGATGGCATCATGAGGAAGGAAAATTATGTGGATATATTGAAGCAACATCTCAAGACATCAGTAAGGAAGTTAAAGCTTGGTCGCAAATGGGTCTTCCAAATGGACAACGACCACAAGCATACTTCCAAAGTTGTGGCAAAATGGCTTAAGAACAACAAAGTCAAGGTATTGGAGTGGCCATCACAAAGCCCTGACCTCAATCCTATAGAAAATGTGTGGGCAGAACTGAAAAAGCGTGTGCGAGCAAGGAGGCCTACAAACCTGACTCAGTTACACCAGCTCTGTCAGGAGGAATGGGCCAAAATTCACCCAACTTATTGTGGGAAAAAAAGGAGGATATATAAAAAGGATATATATATAGTGGGGAGAACAAGTATTTGATACACTGCCGATTTTGCAGGTTTTTCTACTTACAAAGCATGTAGAGGTCTGTAATTTTTATCATAGGTACACTTCAACTGTGAGAGACGGAATCTAAAACAAAAATCCAGAAAATCACATTGTATGATTTTTAAGTAATTAATTTGCATTTTATTGCATGACATAAGTATTTGATACATCAGAAAAGCAGAACTTAATACTTAATATTACTTAACATTTGGTACAGAAACCTTTGTTTGCAATTACAAAGATCATACGTTTCCTGTAGGTCTTGACCAGGTTTGCACACACAGCAGCAGGGATTTTGGCCCACTCCTCCATACAGACCTTCTCCAGATCCTTCAGGTTTCGGGGCTGTCGCTGGGCAATACAGACTTTCAGCTCCCTCCAAAGATTTTCTATTGGGTTCAGGTCTGGAGACTGGCTATTCCAGGACCTTGAGATGCTTCTTACGGAGCCACTCCTTAGTTGCCCTGGCTGTGTGTTTCGGGTCGTTGTCATGCTGGAAGACCCAGCCACAACCCATCTTCAATGCTCTTACTGAGCGAAGGAGGTTGTTGGCCAAGATCTCGCGATACATGGCCCCATCCATCCTCCCCTCAATACGGTGCAGTCGTCCTGTCCCCTTTGTAGAAAAGCATCCCCAAAGAATGATGTTTCCACCCCCATGCTTCACGGTTGGGATGGTGTTCTTGGGGTTGTACTCAGCTGGGCTAGCTGCTATGCCAAATAGCTCCTCAGACCCTAACCAAAACAACAAACCGAGCTCTCCCTCGTTACGCGTTCAATGTGTGTGTGTGTGTGTGTGTGTGTGTGTGTGTGTGTGTGTGTGTGTGGTGTGTGTGTGTGTGTGTGTTGTGGTGTGTGTGTGTGTGTGTGTGTGTGTGTGTATGATCTGCTAGAGGGTTGGAGAGGAAAAATACAGTAACGCTTCTTTCATTAGGGCCCCCCCCCCCCACACACACACACACAAAGGCTTCCTGCCCTTAATTACAGTTAGCAATGTCAGCACCACAACATCCTGGTATAGTCCTAATGATTAGGATGTAGTTAGGCTCTTTATATAAAAATATACTTAATTTGATCTGTGTGTGTGTGTGTGTGTGTTTGTGTGTGGCAGCCAGGATACGCTGGCAAGGAACCTAATTACAACATCTGTTCTACAGCTATTCAGAAAAGATTCGTTCCAGAGCTAAAGAGCTAGATTAGAATGAATCTTCTTACAGAAACAGGTAGAGGAGAGAGAGAGAGAGAGAGAGAGAGAGAGAGAGAGGGAGGAGAGAGAGAGAGAGAGCGAGAGGAGAGCGGAGGGCGAGAAGGAAAGAGGGAGGAACGACGAAGGAGAGAAGGCGAAAAGAGAGAGAAAGAACCCTTAGCCCACACTCAACTGACACCTTTCCAAACACACATCCTCATATCCTCAAGGAGAGACAACCACAACCACTGTGACTGACCCCAAATGAAGAGAATCCTTGACTATGTACAGACTCAGTGAGCATAGCTTTGCTTTTGAGAGAGGCCACCATAGGCGGACCTGGCTCTCAAGAGAAGACAGGCTGCCCACAAAATGAGGTGGAAACTGAGCTACACTTCCTGACAAATATATGACCACATTAGAGACACATATTTGCCACATATCACACAGACCCACAAAGAATTTGAAAACAAATTAAACATTTATAAACTCCCATATCGGACACAGCAGCAAGATTTGAGAAATGAGCAACCAGTGGAGCACAAACAACACTGTAAATACAACCTGTATTGATCTGTTTTTTTATTGACCCTTTCATTAACTATTTGCACAATAATATAACACTGTACATAGCCAATAATTTAACATTAGTGTGAAGGAACATTTTATGTTTGTGCTTTTCTAAAAACCAATTTGACTGGGTTCATCCAAGTGACTGATTGATCGTGCCTGGGAGGAATCCTCACTGTCAGTATCTGCAATTTGGCAGTACGCCCAGAACAGAACATGTTTTGAGAACGGAAAGGGATATCTCAGTTTCAAGGTCTCAGCTTGGAGAGAAGAAGCCTCGTGAGGTATTGGTCGGTCACATGCACGAACCAAACGTTAACGATGAATTAATTATGAATAATGAATAAGCTAAATCATGCAAATATAACTTGTCTGTGTAAGCAGGACTGCACTGGCGGAGCTCACTTCAGACTGGTACTTTATGCATCTAAGTTTTGACTGTGAACTCTCCAGCTTGCTTGTGAATAAAGAAATGAATTCATTTATCTGACTTCAGGTGTCCCTGGTGGTAATTTCCATGACATAATTAAACAATTAAACGTTATTTCCCTTGTTTATTTCCCTTTTGTTTATTGTCTTATTTGCTTTTGCAATGTAAACTAATGTTTCCCATGCAAATAAAGGCCTTTGAATTTAATTTCATTGATAGAGAGAGTACGGGGAGAGAGAGAGCTAGAGAGAGAGGGAGAGAGAACAGAGCGAGCGAGCGACAAGAAGGAGAGATAGTAGAGAGAGAGAGAGAGAGAAGAGAGAGAGAGATAGCGGAGAGAGAGAGAGAGAGACAGGAGATTAACAGAAGAGAGAAGAAGAAGAGAGAGCATGAGAGCGAGAGAAGCGAAGGAGATAGAGAGAGAGAGAGAGAGAGAGAGAGAGAGAGAGAAAGGGTATAAAGAGGAGAGAAGAACAAGAGAGACAAAGGGAAGAGAAAGCGATAGGAGATAGAGAGCGAGAGAGAGAGGTGCTGTGGGATTACTTAAGATACTCTTTGAAGAGGTAGGGTTTCAGATGTTTTTGGAAGATGGGCAGGGACTCTGATGTCCTAGCTTCAGGGGGAAGCTGGTTCCACCATTAGTGTGCCAGGACAGAGAAGAGCTTGGACTGGACTGAGCGGGAGCTTCCCTCCCATAGGGGTGGGAGGGCCAAGAGACCCGAGGTGGCAGAACGGAGCGCTCGGGTTGGGGTGTAGGGTTTGAGCATAGCCTGAAGGTTAGGGAGGGGCAGTTCCTCTTGCTGCTCCGTAGGTAAGCACCATGGTCTTGTAGTGGATGTGAGCTTCGACTGGAAGCCAGTGGAGTGTGCGGAGGAGCGGGGTGACATGGGAGAACTTGGGAAGGTTGAACACCAGGCGGGCTGCAGTGTTCTGGATAAGTTGCAGGGTTTTTAAGCACAAGCGGGGAGCCCAGCCAACAGAGAGTTACATTAGTCCAGACGGGACATGACAAGTGCCTGGATTAGGACCTGCGCCACTTCCTGTGTGAGATAGGGTCGTAGAGCATGAACCTGCAGGAGCTAGTCACAGCTTTGATGTTTGCAGAGAATGACAGGGTGTTGTCCAGGGTCATGCCAAGGTTCTTTGCACTCTGGGGGGGGGGACACCGTGGAGTTGTCGAGGTCTTGGAGTAGGCAGGCCTTCCCCACGAGGAAGAGCAGCTCCGTCTTGTAGAGGTTGAGCTTGAGGTGGTGGGCCAACATCCAAGCTGAGACATCTGCCAGGCGTGCAGCAATGCGTGTCGCCACCTGGGTGTCAGAAGGGGGGAAGGAGAAAAGTAGTTGAGTGTCATCCGCATAGCAATGATAGGAGAGTATGAAAATGTATGCACTCACTAACTGTATGTCACTCTGGATAAGAGCGTCTGCTAAATGACTAAAATCTAAAAAAATGTAAAATGAGAGACCATGTGAGGATTTGATGGAGCCGAGTAACTTGGTGTATAGAGAGAAGAGGAGAGGGTCTAGAACCGAGCCCTGGGGGACACCAGTAGTGAGAGTACGTGGTGCAGACACAGATCCTCTGCATGACACCTGGTACTAGCGGCCTGCCAGGTGGGATGCCAGGCGGGATGCCAGGTGGGATGCCAGGCAGGATGCCAGGTGGGATGCCAGGATGGTTGCCAGGTGGGATGCCAGGTGGAATGCCAGGTGGAATGCTAGCTAGGATGCCAGGTGGGATGCAATCCGAGAGTGTGCCTGATACGCCAAGCCCTGAGAGGGTGGAGAATCTGATGGTTCACGGTGTTGAAGGCAGCGGATAGATCTAGGAGGATGAGAACAGAGGAGAGAGAGTAAGCTTTGGCAGTGTGGAGAGCCTCCTTGATACAGAGAAGAGTAGTCTCGGTTGAGTGACTGGTTGAAAAGGGTTGGTAGTTTTTGACGTCAGAGGAGTCAAGTGTTGGTTTCTTGAGGAGCGACTCGGGCCATTCTGAAACCAGAGGGTTGGGATGAGTTGATGAGGGAAGTGAGGAATGGGAGAAGGTCTCCTGAGATGGCCTGGAGAAGGGAGGAAGGGATGGGGTCGAGTGGGCAGGTTGTCGGGCTGCCAGACCTCACTAGTCGCAGGATTTCATCTGGAGAGAGAGGGGAGAAAGAGGTCAAGGTGTAGGGTAGTTCTGTGTGAGTGAAACCAGTTGACTCAATAGTGAATGAGTAGCGGATGTCGTCAACCTTTTTTTCAAAGGAGGGAGGGGGAGGGGGTGGAGGATTAAGGAGGGAGGAGAAGGTGGAAAAGAGTTTCCTAGGGTTAGAGGCAGAAGCTTGACATTTAGAGTGATAGAAAGTGGCTTTAGCAGCAGATACAGAGGAAGAGAAGGTAGAGAGGAGGGAGTGAAAGGATGATAGGTCCTCTGGACATTTTGTTTTCCTCCATTTTCACTCAGCTGCCCGCAGCCCTGTTCTGGAAGCTCACAATGAGTCACTCAGCCACAGAGCATGAGGGGAGGGCCGAGCCGGCCGGGAGGAAAGGGGACAGTTTGAGTCATAGGATGAGAAAAGGGAGGAGATTAGGGTCGAAGAGGCAGAATCACGAGATTGGGGGGAGAAGGATTTAGCAGAAGGAAGAGATGATAGGATAGAAGAGGAGAGAGTAGTGGGAGAGAGACAGCGAAGATTGCGATGGCGCATTGCCATCTGGGTAGGGGCTGAGTGGTTAGTGTTGGAGGAAAGGGAGACAGAAAAGGAAACAAAGTAGTGATCAGAGACCTGGAGGGGGGGTTGCAGTGAAATTAGTGGGAGAACAGCCTCTAATGAAGATGAGGTCATGCGTATTGCCTGCCTTGTGAGTGGGAGGGGACTGGTGAAAGGGTTCGGTCAAAAGAGGCAAGGAGGGGAAAGAAAAAGTTGGAAATAAATTAATCAAAGGCAGACGTTGGGAGGTTGAAGTCGCCAAGTACGCCAATCCATTGTCAGGAAATTAGCTTATTGATGTGTCAAGTTCATTGAGGAACTCTCTAAGGGCACCTGGTGGGTGATAGATGACAACAATGTTAAGCTTGAGTGGAAAAGTGACAGTGACAGCATGGAGAGAGAGTTAGAGAGAGAGAATATACACCTGAATACAACATAAATGTCAGCTAAATATGGATAGACGATAAGCAAAAAACATATGGGAGTCTAAAGGGAAGTTTTGAAGGATAGGACAATTAATTTAGAGGAACTTAATCTATGTCTCTCTCCTCTGTATGGGTGAATATATGTTTTACAACACAAGAAGTAAAGCCAGACATGCCATTAGGGCAGGGGAATTTGGTAAATAGAGAGTTAGAGAGAGAGTTAGAGACAGTGAGAAAGAGAGTTAGAAAGAGAGAGAACGAGAGAGGTAGATAGAAAGGGAGAGAGTCTTTGTTCCCTCAGACAAAGAAACCGACAAAGAGCCAAGGACACCTGATAACTAGCAGAGAGAAAAGGAGGGAGTTAGGGGGAGAGCAGGGGGAGAACAGGAGGCCAGGTGGGGACAGGTGGGGAGAACAGGAGCCTGTTGTGGTGTAGAGCCTAATGAAGGATATAGTTAATAGGAGGGAGTTAGGGGGAGAACAGGGGGAGAACAGGAGGCCAGGTGGGGACAGGTGGGGAGAACAGGAGCCTGTTGTGGTGTAGAGCCTAATGAAGGATATAGTTAATAGAACGAGGAGTAATGAGGGGTAGGGTTATCTCTCCTCCTCCCCTCCCCTCCTCTCCTCCTCCCCTCCCCTCCTCTCCTACTCTGCTCCTCCCCTCCTCTCCTCCTCCCCTCCTCTCCTCCCCCTCCCCTCCTATCCTGCTCTCCTCCTCCCCTCCTCTCCTCCCCCCTCCCCTCCTCTCCTGCTGTCCTCCTCCCCTCCTCTCCTCCCCCCTACCTCCTCTCCTGCTCTCCTCCTCCCCTCCTCTCCTCCCCCATCTCCTCCTCTCCTGCTCTCCTCCTCCCCTCCTCTCCTCCCCATCTGAAGTGCTCTTCCGCTGGGCCTCAGAGAGACAGGGGCCCGGGAACAACCACCAAGAGAGACAGGGGCCTGGGGACAACCACCAAGAGAGACAAGGGCCTGGGGACAACCATCAAGAGAGACAGGGGCCTGGGGACAACCACAGTGAGACAGGGGCCTGGGGACAACCACAGAGAGACAGGGGCCTGGGGACAATCACCAAGAGAGACAGGGGCCTGTAGACAACCTCAGAGAGACAGGGGCCTGGGGACAACCACAGAGAGACAGGGGCCTTGGGACAAGGGGCCTTGGGACAACCAGAGAGAGACAGGGGCTTTTTCTGGATAGTACGTGATAGTACGTTCTTTTGTGTATTTTTTTTGCTCTGATCTTAACTTTATTTGTACATAATATTATTTCCTATGACCGAAAAGAGCTTGGTGATCAGAACAGCTATCACTAACCTCGATTTGGACGAGACCTTCTAATTCAATTAGTCAGAAACGAAAGACATATTGATTATCGCAGACCAGGAGAATATATTGGTTGATATCCTGTCCACCTGATCTGAAGAACTGTAGGACATCACCACAACAGTCATCAGATTCATCGACGACGTCATCTCCACAGTGACCATACCTACATATCCCAACCAGAAGCCATGGATTACAGGCAACATCCACACTGAGCTAATCCCAACCAGAAGCCATGGATTACAGGCAACGTCCGCACTGAGCTAATCCCAACCAGAAGCCATGGATTACAGGCAACATCCGCACTGAGCTAATACAACCAAAAGCTATGGATTACAGGCAACATCCACACTGAGCTAATCCCAACCAGAAGCCATGGATTACAGGCAACATCTGCACTGAGCTAATCCCAACCAGAAGCCATGGATTACAGGCAACATCCACACTGAGCTAATCCCAACCAGAAACCATGGATTACAGGCAACATCTGCACTGAGCTAATCCCAACCAGAAGCCATGGATTACAGGCAACATCCGCACTGAGCTAATCCCAACCAGAAGCCATGGATTACAGGCAACATCCACACTGAGCTAATCCCAACCAGAAGCCATGGATTACAGGCAACATCCACACTGAGCTAATCCCAACCAGAAGCCATGGATTAAAGGCAACATCCACACCGAGCTAATCCCAACCAGAAGCCATGGATTACAGGCAACATCCACACTGAGCTAATCCCAACCAGAAGCCATGGATTACAGGCAACATCCACACTGAGCTAATCCCAACCAGAAGGCATGGATTACAGGCAACATCCACATTGAGCTAATCCCAACCAGAAGCCATGGATTACAGGCAACATCCGCACTGAGCTAATCCCAACCAGAAGCCATGGATTACAGGCAACATCCGCACTGAGCTAATCCCAACCAGAAGCCATGGATTACAGGCAACATCCACACTGAGCTAATCCCAACCAGAAGCCATGGATTACAGGCAACATCCACACTGAGCTAATCCCAACCAGAAGCCATGGATTACAGGCAACATCCACACTGAGCTAATCCCAACCAGAAGCATGGATTACAGGCAACATCCCAGCAGGCTAATCCAACCAGAAGCATGGATTACAGGAAATCCGCATGAGCTAATCCAACAGAGCCTGTTATCAGGCAACATCCACATGAGCTAATCCCAACCAGAAGCCATGGATTACAGGCAACATCGCACTGGCTAATCCCAACCAGAAGCCAGGATTACAGGCAACATCCGCACTGAGCTATCAAGCAGAGCGCAGGATTAGGGGAGTGCGGACACTGTAATCAGACAGAGCTGGTAGTATGTAGAGGCATGGAGTGGGACTGCGTGGTAATGAGGGTGAGTTAGGAGTGAGGGTATACAGTGGTTGAGGGTGAGTGGTTCGCGTAAGTGGTTAGCATGTGTACGTGGTGGATGTAGGAAGCTGGAGTGTAGGGAATCGCTGGTATCATGGTAGATGGTTGTAGGTGCCGTTGGTATGGAGAGTGGTGTAAGGTATGTGAGTTGGTAGTGGTGTGTGTGGGTGTAGGTGGTAGTGTAGTGGTGTAGTGGTGTAGTGGGTGTAGTGTGTAGTGGTGGTAGTTGGTTGTAGTGGTGGTGTGTAGTGTGTAGTGGGGGGTATGTGATGGTTGTAGTGGTGTGGTGGTGGTGGAGTGTTGTAGTGTGGTGGTAGTGGTGGTAGGTGGTTTGGTGGTGTGAGTGTGTAGTGGTGTGTAGTGGTGTAGTGGTGGTGTAGTGGTGGTGTAGTGGTTGTAGTGGTGGTGTAGTGGTGTAGTGGTGGTGTAGTTGTGGAGTGGTGGTGTAGTGTGGTGAGTGGTGGTGGTGTGTGTGTGTGTAGTGGTGTTGGTGTTGGTGTAGTGGTGTAGTGGTGGTTGTAGTGGTGTAGGTTGTGGGTGTAGTGTTGTGTGGTGTTTGTGGTGGTGGTGTTGTGGTGGTGGTTGTATGGTGTGTTGTAGTGGTGTAGTGGTGGTGTAGTGGTGTAGTTGTGGTTTGGTAGTGGTGTAGTGTTGTAGTGGTGTAGTGGTTGTGTAGCGGTGGTGTGGTGGTGTAGTTGTGGTGTAGTTGTGTAGTGTGGTGGTTTGGTTGTGTAGTGGTGGTGTGGTTGTGTAGTGGTTTAGTTGTGTAGTGTAGTGGTGGTGTAGCGTTGTAGTGGTGGTGTAGTTGTTGTAGTAGTGGTGCAATGGTGGTGTAGGGGTGGTGTAGTTGTGTTGTGTAGTAGTAGTGTTGTAGTGTAGTTATGGCATAGTTCTGTAGTGGTGGTGGTGTAGTTGTGTAGTAGTGGTGTAGGTGTGTAGTGTAGTGATGGTAGAGTTGTGTAGTGTAGTGGTGGTGTAGTTGTGAAATGTAATGGTGTAGTTGTGGAGTGTAATGGTGTAGTTGTGTAGTGTATTGGTGGTGTAGTTGTGTAGTATGGTGGTGTAGTTGGGTAGTGTAATGGTGTTGTTGTGTGGTGTAGTGATGGTGTAGTTGTGTTGTGTAGTGATGGTGTAGTTGTGTAGTGTAGTGGTGGTGTAGTTGTGTAGTGTAGTGGTGGTGTAGTTGCGTAGTGTAGTGGTTGTGTAGTTGTGTAGTGTAGTGGTTGTGTAGTTGTGTAGTGTAGTGGTGGTGGAGTTCTATAGTGTACTGGTGTAGTTGTGTAGTGTAGTGTAGTGGTGGTTGAGTTCTGTAGTGTAATGGTGTAGTTGTGTAGTGTAGTGGTGTAGTGGTGCATCTGACCACAAGGGGGCAGCACACTACACACTTTACTGGGCTCTTGGTTTCAGATGCTCCTGAGATACTATGAGTAATCTGATGGAGAATATTATGCTAATGAACCACACAACGTGAGAAGATACCAGCAACTCAGTCAAACAAACTCCATCATATACACATACACACACACACAAACACAGTTTGGTTTTTTCTGTAAGGATGGTTAGACCATGGTCATTGTGACAGTTCTGTTAGGATGGTTAGACCATGGTCATTGTGACAGTTCTGTAAGGATGGTTAGACCATGGTCATTGTGACAGTTCTGTAAGGATGGTTAGACCATGGTCATTGTGACAGCTCTGTAAGGATGGTTAGACCATGGTCATTGTGACAGTTCTGTAAGGATGGTTAGACCATGGTCATTGTGACAGTTCTGTAAGGATGGTTAGACCATGGTCATTGTGACAGTTCTGTAAGGATGGTTAGACCATGGTCATTGTGACAGTTCTGTAAGGATGGTTAGACCATGGTCATTGTGACAGTTCTGTAAGGATGGTTAGACCATTACATTGTGACAGTTCTGTTAGGATGGTTAGACCATGGTCATTGTGACAGTTCTGTAAGGATGGTTAGACCATGGTCATTGTGACAGTTCTGTAAGGATGGTTAGACCATGGTCATTGTGACAGTTCTGTTAGGATGGTTAGACCATGGTCATTGTGACAGTTCTGTAAGGATGGTTAGACCATGGTCATTGTGACAGTTCTGTAAGGATGGTTAGACCATGGTCATTGTGACAGTTCTGTTAGGATGGTTAGACCATGGTCATTGTGACAGTTCTGTAAGGATGGTTAGACCATGGTCATTGTGACAGTTCTGTAAGGATGGTTAGACCATGGTCATTGTGACAGTTCTGTTAGGATGGTTAGACCATGGTCATTGTGACAGTTCTGTAAGGATGGTTAGACCATGGTCATTGTGACAGTTCTGTAAGGATGGTTAGACCATGGTCATTGTGACAGTTCTGTAAGGATGGTTAGACCATGGTCATTGTGACAGTTCTGTTGACTGGAAACAGAGGAAGGGTTGCTGGCTGTCCTGCTCTTGACCTTTATTCAACAAGGAATTCCTATTGAGAGACAGACTCTCCTTTCCACACCGGACTCCAGCCCAACCTGAGAGACAGACTATGGTGTGTAGAATTAGAAAATAGAATATTCCATTAGAATATACCTTTTTGTCACGCCCTGGCTCTAGGGACTCTTTTAAGTTGAGCCAGGGTGTGTAGAGTGTATGTTTTGTGCTCGTTGTGTCTAGTCTAGTTTTGTATATCTATGTTGGCCAGAGTGGTTCTCAATCAGAGGCAACGAGTATCAGCTGTTGCTGGTTGTCTCTGATTGGGAACCATATTTAGTCAGGTGGTTTTCCCACAGTGTTTGTGGGATCTTGTTCCGTGTTGGTTTGTACCTGTGGGCGTCACGTATTGAGTTGTTGTTTTGTTCGTGTATCATTTAATAAATAAGTATGTTCACCTTCCACGCTGCGCCTTGGTCCTCTATATCCGACGATCGTGACAGAAGATCCCACCAATACAGGACCAAGCAGCGTGCCCAGGCAGGAGAGGAGAAGCGGCGCCAACCGGGCAGTCGTCGGACAGGCGAGGGGCACCCCCAAGACATTTTTAGGGGGGGGGGCACATGGCAGGGATGACGGGGCCACTGGAGGCAGATAAGGGGCGAGTTGGTGGACGAGGAGAGAAGGCCACCGGGTTACGGGAGCCATTGGTGTATAGAGGGAAGGAAAATGTAGAGGCACGGCGAGAGGTACTGAAGTGTGTTCCCAGTACGGTCCGGCCTGTTCCTGTCCATCGCGCCAAGCCTATGGTGCGCGTCGCCAGCCCGGCCCGGCCTGTTCCTGCCCCTCGCACCAAGCCTATGGTGCGCGTCGCCAGCCCGGCCCGGCCTGTTCCTGCTCCCCGCACCAAACCTGTGGTGCGCATCGCCAGCCCGGCCCGGCCTGTTCCTGCTCCCCGCATCAAGCCAATGGTGCGCGTCGCCAGCCTGGTCCGGCCTGTTCCTGCTCCCCGCACCAAACCTGTGGTGCGCATCGCCAGCCCGTGCCCGTTTCACCGGTGCCTGGTCAGGTACCGGTCAGCTGCTCCACACCGGAGCCTGAGCAACCTGCTCCACCGAAGTCCAGTCCAGCTCCAGCCAGTTGGGCTAGACCAGACCAGGGGCACTACGGGGGGGTTAGTAGAGGGTGGTGGTCAAGCCCGGAGCCGGAACCGCCTCCGAGGAGGAATGCCCACCCAGCCCTCCCCTGTTCGGTGTCTAGTCTAGTTTTTGTATATCTATGTTGGCCAGAGTGGTTCTCAATCAGAGGCAACGAGTATCAGCTGTTGCTGGTTGTCTCTGATTGGGAACCATATTTAGTCAGGTGGTTTTCCCACAGTGTTTGTGGGATCTTGTTCCGCGTTGGTTTGTGTTTTGCACCTGTGGACGTCACGTATCGATTTGTTGTTTTGTTCGTGTATCATTTAATAAATAAGTATGTTCACCTTCCACGCTGCGCCTTGGTCCTCCATATCCGACGATCGTGACACTTTTATATCATTATAATAGGTAATTACCCTTTACGTAGTATCCTTAAGCCTGGATTCCAATCTGAGAGAGAACTTACATTCCAAATGGCACCTTACTCTCTGTGGCACTTGTAAAAAGTATTTTACTACAGAGGCAATAGGGTCCCATTTTGGGATGCAATCAAAGAGTCTGATTTCCATAGTAGCCAGAAGCCTGCAGCCCCAACCTAAGAGAAACAGATTCTGGTGTGATTATAGTGAGACACTCATAGAATGAGAATTCATGGAATGGTAGAGTGGTTCTACCTGAGGCCATTTCTATCAGCTTTAGAGTTCTACTGTTCTACTGTGGTGTAAACACTGTGGCCATTTCTATCAGCGTTAGAGTTCTACTGTTCTACTGTGGTGTAAACACTGTGGCCATTTCTATCTGCTTTAGAGTTCTACTGTTCTACTGTGGTGTAAACACTGTGGCCATTTCTATCAGCTTTAGAGTTCTACTGTTCTACTGTGGTGTAAACACTGTGGCCATTTCTATCAGCTTTAGAGTTCTACTGTTATACTGTGGTGTAAACACTGTGGCCATTTCTATCAGCTTTAGAGTTATACTGTTATACTGTGGTGTAAACACTGTGGCCATTTCTATCAGCTTTAGAGTTCTACTGTTCTACTGTGGTGTAAACACTGTGGCCATTTCTATCAGCGTTAGAGTTCTACTGTTCTACTGTGGTGTAAACACTGTGGCCATTTCTATCAGCTTTAGAGTTCTACTGTTATACTGTGGTGTAAACACTGTGGCCATTTCTATCAGCTTTAGAGTTATACTGTTATACTGTGGTGTAAACACTGTGGCCATTTCTATCAGCTTTAGAGTTCTACTGTTATACTGTGGTGTAAACACTGTGGCCATTTCTATCAGCTTTAGAGTTCTACTGTTCTACTGTGGTGTAAACACTGTGGCCATTTCTATCAGCTTTAGAGTTCTACTGTTCTACTGTGGTGTAAACACTGTGGCCATTTCTATCAGCTTTAGAGTTCTACTGTTCTACTGTGGTGTAAACACTGTGGCCATTTCTATCAGCTTTAGAGTTATACTGTTATACTGTGGTGTAAACACTGTGGCCATTTCTATCTGCTTTAGAGTTCTACTGTTCTACTGTGGTGTAAACACTGTGGCCATTTCTATCAGCTTTAGAGTTCTACTGTTCTACTGTGGTGTAAACACTGTGGCCATTTCTATCTGCTTTAGAGTTCTACTGTTCTACTGTGGTGTAAACACTGTGGCCATTTCTATCAGCTTTAGAGTTCTACTGTTCTACTGTGGTGTAAACACTGTGGCCATTTCTATCAGCTTTAGAGTTCTACTGTTCTACTGTGGTGTAAACACTGTGGCCATTTCTATCAGCTTTAGAGTTCTACTGTTCTACTGTGGTGTAAACACTGTGGCCATTTCTATCAGCTTTAAAGTTCTACTGTTCTACTGTGGTGTAAACACTGTGGCCATTTCTATCTGCTTTAGAGTTCTACTGTTCTACTGTGGTGTAAACACTGTGGCCATTTCTATCAGCTTTAAAGTTCTACTGTTCTACTGTGGTGTAAACACTGTGGCCATTTCTATCAGCTTTAAAGTTCTACTGTTCTACTGTGGTGTAAACACTGTGGCCATTTCTATCTGCTTTAGAGTTCTACTGTTCTACTGTGGTGTAAACACTGTGGCCATTTCTATCAGCTTTAAAGTTCTACTGTTCTACTGTGGTGTAAACACTGTGGCCATTTCTATCAGCTTTAGAGTTCTACTGTTCTACTGTGGTGTAAACCCTGTGGCCATTTCTATCAGCTTTAGAGTTCTACTGTTCTACTGTGGTGTAAACACTGTGGCCATTTCTATCAGCTTTAGAGTTCTACTGTTCTACTGTGGTGTAAACACTGTGGCCATTTCTATCAGCTTTAGAGTTCTACTGTTCTACTGTGGTGTAAACACTGTGGCCATTTCTATCTGCTTTAGAGTTCTACTGTTCTACTGTGGTGTAAACACTGTGGCCATTTCTATCAGCTTTAGAGTTCTACTGTTCTACTGTGGTGTAAACACTGTGGCCATTTCTATCAGCTTTAGAGTTCTACTGTTATACTGTGGTGTAAACACTGTGGCCATTTCTATCAGCTTTAGAGTTCTACTGTTCTACTGTGGTGTAAACACTGTGGCCATTTCTATCTGCTTTAGAGTTCTACTGTTCTACTGTGGTGTAAACACTGTGGCCATTTCTATCAGCTTTAGAGTTCTACTGTTCTACTGTGGTGTAAACACTGTGGCCATTTCTATCAGCTTTAGAGTTCTACTGTTCTACTGTGGTGTAAACACTGTGGCCATTTCTATCAGCTTTAGAGTTCTACTGTTCTACTGTGGTGTAAACACTGTGGCCATTTCTATCAGCTTTAAAGTTCTACTGTTCTACTGTGGTGTAAACACTGTGGCCATTTCTATCTGCTTTAGAGTTCTACTGTTCTACTGTGGTGTAAACACTGTGGCCATTTCTATCAGCTTTAAAGTTCTACTGTTCTACTGTGGTGTAAACACTGTGGCCATTTCTATCAGCTTTAAAGTTCTACTGTTCTACTGTGGTGTAAACACTGTGGCCATTTCTATCTGCTTTAGAGTTCTACTGTTCTACTGTGGTGTAAACACTGTGGCCATTTCTATCAGCTTTAAAGTTCTACTGTTCTACTGTGGTGTAAACACTGTGGCCATTTCTATCAGCTTTAGAGTTCTACTGTTCTACTGTGGTGTAAACCCTGTGGCCATTTCTATCAGCTTTAGAGTTCTACTGTTCTACTGTGGTGTAAACACTGTGGCCATTTCTATCAGCTTTAGAGTTCTACTGTTCTACTGTGGTGTAAACACTGTGGCCATTTCTATCAGCTTTAGAGTTCTACTGTTCTACTGTGGTGTAAACACTGTGGCCATTTCTATCTGCTTTAGAGTTCTACTGTTCTACTGTGGTGTAAACACTGTGGCCATTTCTATCAGCTTTAGAGTTCTACTGTTCTACTGTGGTGTAAACACTGTGGCCATTTCTATCAGCTTTAGAGTTCTACTGTTATACTGTGGTGTAAACACTGTGGCCATTTCTATCAGTGTTAGAGTTGTACTGTTATACTGTGGTGTATACACTGTGGCCATTTCTATCAGCTTTAGAGTTATACTGTTATACTGTGGTGTAATCACTGTGGCCATTTCTATCAGCTTTAGAGTTATACTGTTCTACTGTGGTGTAAACACTGTGGCCATTTCTATCAGCTTTAGAGTTATACTGTTATACTGTGGTGTAATCACTGTGGCCATTTCTATCAGCTTTAGAGTTATACTGTTCTACTGTGGTGTAAACACTGTGGCCATTTCTATCAGCGTTAGAGTTCTACTGTTCTACTGTGGTGTAAACACTGTGGCCATTTCTATCTGCTTTAGAGTTCTACTGTTCTACTGTGGTGTAAACACTGTGGCCATTTCTATCAGCTTTAGAGTTCTACTGTTCTACTGTGGTGTAAACACTGTGGCCATTTCTATCAGCTTTAGAGTTCTACTGTTATACTGTGGTGTAAACACTGTGGCCATTTCTATCAGCTTTAGAGTTATACTGTTATACTGTGGTGTAAACACTGTGGCCATTTCTATCAGCTTTAGAGTTCTACTGTTCTACTGTGGTGTAAACACTGTGGCCATTTCTATCAGCGTTAGAGTTCTACTGTTCTACTGTGGTGTAAACACTGTGGCCATTTCTATCAGCTTTAGAGTTCTACTGTTATACTGTGGTGTAAACACTGTGGCCATTTCTATCAGCTTTAGAGTTATAATGTTATACTGTGGTGTAAACACTGTGGCCATTTCTATCAGCTTTACAGTTCTACTGTTATACTGTGGTGTAAACACTGTGGCCATTTCTATCAGCTTTAGAGTTCTACTGTTCTACTGTGGTGTAAACACTGTGGCCATTTCTATCAGCTTTAGAGTTCTACTGTTCTACTGTGGTGTAAACACTGTGGCCATTTCTATCAGCTTTAGAGTTCTACTGTTCTACTGTGGTGTAACCACTGTGGCCATTTCTATCAGCTTTAGAGTTATACTGTTATACTGTGGTGTAAACACTGTGGCCATTTCTATCAGCTTTAGAGTTCTACTGTTCTACTGTGGTGTAAACACTGTGGCCATTTCTATCAGCGTTAGAGTTCTACTGTTCTACTGTGGTGTAAACACTGTGGCCATTTCTATCAGCTTTAGAGTTCTACTGTTATACTGTGGTGTAAACACTGTGGCCATTTCTATCAGCTTTAGAGTTATACTGTTATACTGTGGTGTAAACACTGTGGCCATTTCTATCAGCTTTAGAGTTCTACTGTTATACTGTGGTGTAAACACTGTGGCCATTTCTATCAGCTTTAGAGTTCTACTGTTCTACTGTGGTGTAAACACTGTGGCCATTTCTATCAGCTTTAGAGTTCTACTGTTCTACTGTGGTGTAAACACTGTGGCCATTTCTATCAGCTTTAGAGTTCTACTGTTCTACTGTGGTGTAAACACTGTGGCCATTTCTATCAGCTTTAGAGTTATACTGTTATACTGTGGTGTAAACACTGTGGCCATTTCTATCTGCTTTAGAGTTCTACTGTTCTACTGTGGTGTAAACACTGTGGCCATTTCTATCAGCTTTAGAGTTCTACTGTTCTACTGTGGTTGTAAACACTGTGGCCATTTCTATCTGCTTTAGAGTTCTACTGTTCTACTGTGGTGTAAACCACTGTGGCCATTTCTATCAGCTTTAGAGTTCTACTGTTCTACTGTGGTGTAAACACTGTGGCCATTTCTATCAGCTTTAGAGTTCTACTGTTCTACTGTGGTGTAAACACTGTGGCCATTTCTATCAGCTTTAGAGTTCTACTGTTCTACTGTGGTGTAAACACTGTGGCCATTTCTATCAGCTTTAAAGTTCTACTGTTCTACTGTGGTGTAAACACTGTGGCCATTTCTATCTGCTTTAGAGTTCTACTGTTCTACTGTGGTGTAAACACTGTGGCCATTTCTATCAGCTTTAAAGTTCTACTGTTCTACTGTGGTGTAAACACTGTGGCCATTTCTATCAGCTTTAAAGTTCTACTGTTCTACTGTGGTGTAAACACTGTGGCCATTTCTATCTGCTTTAGAGTTCTACTGTTCTACTGTGGTGTAAACACTGTGGCCATTTCTATCAGCTTTAAAGTTCTACTGTTCTACTGTGGTGTAAACACTGTGGCCATTTCTATCAGCTTTAGAGTTCTACTGTTCTACTGTGGTGTAAACCCTGTGGCCATTTCTATCAGCTTTAGAGTTCTACTGTTCTACTGTGGTGTAAACACTGTGGCCATTTCTATCAGCTTTAGAGTTCTACTGTTCTACTGTGGTGTAAACACTGTGGCCATTTCTATCAGCTTTAGAGTTCTACTGTTCTACTGTGGTGTAAACACTGTGGCCATTTCTATCTGCTTTAGAGTTCTACTGTTCTACTGTGGTGTAAACACTGTGGCCATTTTCTATCAGCTTTAGAGTTCTACTGTTCTACTGTGGTGTAAACACTGTGGCCATTTCTATCAGCTTTAGAGTTCTACTGTTATACTGTGGTGTAAACACTGTGGCCATTTCTATCAGTGTTAGAGTTGTACTGTTATACTGTGGTGTATACACTGTGGCCATTTCTATCAGCTTTAGAGTTATACTGTTATACTGTGGTGTAATCACTGTGGCCATTTCTATCAGCTTTAGAGTTATACTGTTCTACTGTGGTGTAAACCCTGTGGCCATTTCTATCAGCTTTAGAGTTCTACTGTTCTACTGTGGTGTAAACACTGTGGCCATTTCTATCAGCTTTAGAGTTATACTGTTATACTGTGGTGTAATCACTGTGGCCATTTCTATCAGCTTTAGAGTTATACTGTTCTACTGTGGTGTAAACCCTGTGGCCATTTCTATCAGCTTTAGAGTTCTACTGTTATACTGTGGTGTAAACACTGTGGCCATTTCTATCAGCTTTAGAGTTATACTGTTATACTGTGGTGTAAACCCTGTGGCCATTTCTATCAGCTTTAGAGTTCTACTGTTCTACTGTGGTGTAAACACTGTGGCCATTTCTATCAGCTTTAGAGTTATACTGTTCTACTGTGGTGTAAACACTGTGGCCATTTCTATCAGCTTTAGAGTTATACTGTTATACTGTGGTGTAAACCCTGTGGCCATTTCTATCAGCTTTAGAGTTCTACTGTTCTACTGTGGTGTAAACACTGTGGCCATTTCTATCAGCGTTAGAGTTGTACTGTTATACTGTGGTGTAAACACTACAGAGGACCTGTTCTAATATTAATACCAGCTGCAACATTCAAACACACCCCTAAAAAAAATACTAAAATAAAAAATACTGAAGCTATGTGTTGGTGAGGCATTCTGAGTGGCACATATACACAATGGTTACACACACACATACAGTGAGGGAAAAAAGTATTTGATCCCCTGCTGATTTTGTACGTTTGCCCACTGACAAAGACATGATCAGTCTATAATTTTAATGGTAGGTTTATTTGAACAGTGAGAGACAGAATAACAACAAAAATCCAGAAAAACGCATGTCAAAAACTCCACGAGGTGAGATCTTGCATGGAGCCACAGGCCGAGGGAGATTGACAGTTATTTTGTGTTCCATTTGCGAATAATCGCACCAACTGTTGTCACCTTCTCACCAAGCTGCTTGGCGATGGTTTTGTAGCCCATTCTAGCCTTGTGTAGGTCTACAATCTTGTCCCTGACATTCTTGGAGAGCTCTTTGGTCTTGCCATGGTGGAGAGTTTGGAATCTGATTGATTGATTGCTTCTGTGGACAGGTGTCTTTTATACAGGTAACAAGCTGAGATTAGGAGCACTCCTTTTAAGAGTGTGCTCCTAATCTCAGCTCGTTACCTGTATAAAAGACACCTGGGAGCCAGAAATCTTTCTGATTGAGAGGGGATCAAATATTTATTTCCCTCATTAAAATGCAAATCAATTTATAACATTTTTGACATGCGTTTTTCTGGATTTTGTTGTTGTTATTCTGTCTCTCACTGTTCAAATAAACCTACCATTAAAATTATAGACTGATCATTTCTTTGTCAGTGGGCAAACGTACAAAATCAGCAGGGGATCAAATACTTTTTTCCCTCACTGTACAGCCTCCCTGAGTCATGGTGTTGGTCAGCTCAGTGGTCTCACAGGGTACAGACAGAAGACAGGACAGATACACTGGAATGGAAACTGAGGGAAATGTGGGAACTTGTCTTATACTGTCTCTATGTTCGTGTGTGTGTGTGTGTTTGTATTAGGGGAAATAGGATTTTGAATGGGACTGAATTGAATGTCCCCACAAGTTTAGCTCTACAAGACTGTGTGTGTGTGTGTCTGTGTGTGCGTCAGAGAAAGATAGAGTTTAGTCGACTTGTTACTGCAGAGACTTTTTGGTTGCTTGTGGCAACCATACATAGGGTTAGGGTTAACCATACATAGTATTACAGGGAGAGAAACGTAATTTCTAAATATGAGCCATATCCTGAAGGAGGAGGGAGGAGGGAGGAGGGAGGAGGGAGAGAGAGGAGGAGGGAGAGAGGAGGAGGGAGGAGGGAGGGAGGTGGGAGAGAGGAGGGAGGGAGATAGGGGGAGGGAGGAGGGAGGAGGGAGAGAGGGAAAGAGGGAGGAGGAGGGAGGAGGGAGGAGGGAGAGAGGGAGGAATGAATGTAACACCTTTAGGTCATTTGGCAGCCAGGAGAATAGCTCACTTTCTTGCATTCATCTGAAAGTCATTTGCCCAGGCTTTGAAATGGCTCTTTTCCCATTTGTTCAATTTTCAAAAATTGTTGAAATACCACTACCTGTGAGATCCACAATTATCAGATAGTCTCCAGATGTGGTGTTGTTCAGTGTGTGTGTGTGTGTGTGTGTGTGTGTGTGTGTGTGTGTGTGTGTGTGTGTGTGTGTGTGTGTGTGTGTGTGTGTGTGTGTGTGTGTGTGTGTGTGTGTTTGTGTGTGTGTGTGTGTGTTTGTGTGTGTGTGTGTGTGTGTGTGTGTGTGTGTGTGTGTGTGTGTGTGTGTGTGTGTGTGTGTGTGGTCTGTGTGTTTGTGTGTGTGTGTGTGTGTGTGTGTGTGTGTGTGTGTTTGTGTTTAAAAAAAATAGACTAATATTATTATTATTATTTTATTTTTTATTTTTTTGAGGGGTAGATCATGGAACGGCACTGTGACGACACTAACACACACTCTTTGTTGTTGTATTGTTTTTTTTGTTTTTTTCATGGGGGTAGATCAGCTTTATATTGCAGATAGATTGTAACTTCCATCAATGTAATTGTCTGCATCACTTCCAATCCCCCATGTTTTTTATATATATATTCCCCTTTATTACTTTCCAACCCTGTGTCATGAACCCTGCGTCCTGAGTGTGTTCCTGCCTGTGTTGCCGTTTTTCTGCTCTGAATCTCCTGTTTCCCGAAGGTGCCTGAACGCACCCTGTCCGGTTGCCGGGCGACATTGCTAGGCGGGTGATCTCTCGATTACCCGCACCTGCTTCTCATCAACTTCGGCACACCTGGTCCTGATCATCACCCCTTCATAAGCTCTGACCTGACATCCATTCCCTGCTGGATCGTTAGCCATAAACAGTATGTTTTGCCAGCGTATCAGCCTCTGAGTACTAGCGTTAGTTTTGTTGTTTTTGCACCTTGTTGACCTGCCTTGTACTTACCTCCGTTTTTTTCTGTCTACAGTCATTCTCCCGGAACCTTCACCCAACCCCTGCCGTGCCATCAGTTCATCTGCCACTTCACCACCACCTACTCATCTCCGCCACCCGCTCCGTCTCCTGGACTATTCTGCATCTTTTTATCTGTAAATAAACACTCACATTCGTTCAACTCACCTTGTCCTGGTCTGCTTCTGGGTTCGGTCTTAGAGAACCGTGACAGAACGATCCGGCCATAAATGAACCCAGCGGACCTGGACTCTGTTCGCCATGCCATTACCCATCAGGAAATGATGTTGGGACAACACAGCAAGGCACTACAGGAGATAGCGTTATCGGTTCGGAACTTTTCTACCAGTCTGACGAAGATCCAGGCTCCGCTCAGTTTGCCGGTGGAGAATCCACCACCGGTTAAACCTCTCTCGCCTGCCGCTTCTGGAGCTGTGCCCTTCAGTGAGCCCAAGGTTCCGACGCCTGAGAAGTATGAAGGGGATTTGGGAAGATGCCGTTCCTTTCTTATGCAGTGTGGATTAGTGTTCGATCTACAGCCCCACTCGTACGACACAGACAAGGCTAGGATAGCCTTTGTTATTGAATTGCTACGTGGTAGAGCCCTGGAGTGGGCTTCAGCCGTATGGGAACGACAGGACACCTGCATGGCGTCATACCAGCAGTTCACGGCAGAGATGAGGAAGCTGTTTGACCATCCAGTCCGAGGTAAGGACGCAGCTAAGCGCCTGTTTTCTCTTCGCCAAGGAACTCGCAGCGTTGCCGACTTCGTAATTGAATTCAGGACATTGGCTGTGGAGAGTGGGTGGAATGAGGAGTCACTGCAAGCGGCCTTTTACCAGGGGCTGTCGGAGCAACTCGAGGATGATCTCCTATCCGGAGCCTAGTGACCTGGACAGTTTGGTAGCTTTGTCTATTCGGGTGGATAACAGAGTTCGAGAGAGGAGGTAGAAGCAATGGGGCCCGTCCAATCAATCAGCTTCTCAGTTTCCAGTCGGGTCAGGAGGTGGACCAGAATGCGTCGATCATTGTCCACCACACAGGATTAGTGGAGAGGTCCTGCCTCCAGATTCTGAACCCATGCAAGTGGGGCGGCACGGGTTAACCAAGGAGGAGCGCCAACATAGACGTAAGACCAACCGCTGCCTCTACTGTGGTAGTTCGGGACATTACATCTCCACTTGTTCCCAGCGGCCGTCAAACTGCTCGGCTCGCTAAAGTTGGGAGGACTTTTAGCGAGCCAGTTTCAACCTCTCAATACCCCTGTCAGACCCCGTTTCCCGGCTACCCTCATGAACAGGAATCAGAGTTTAGCGATTAACGCTTTCGTCGATTCAGGTGCCGATGGAAGCTTTATTGATGCCGACGTGGTGGAACAGCTGGGGCTTTCCAAGGAGCGATTACCGGAAGCCATTGAAGCTACCACTCTGAACGGTAGTAGTCTGGCACATATCACGATGAGGACTGAACCGGTTAAGATGCTGTTGTCAGGGAATCATTCTGAGGTTATCTCATTCTTCATTCTGCCTTCTTCCCATGTTCCTCTGGTCCTTGGATACACCTGGCTGAAGGAACACAATCCCACTTTCGATTGGGTGACTGGCAAGGTAACTAGTTGGAGCATTGATTGTCATGCTAACTGCCTCAAGACTGCCTGTTCCCATTCTGTTCCCAGTCGGGTTATTGAGGCTAACCCCCCAGATTTGCCCCTGGTTCCTGAGACATATCACGATTTGGGGGAAGTGTTCAGTAAGCAGAGGGCTCTGTCACTCCCTCCCCACCGACCATATGATTGTGCCATAAACCTGTTCCCTGGAGCTGCCTATCCCAAGGGACGGTTATGCAGCATCTCCCGACCTGAACGTGAAGCTTTGGAGACCTACATAAAGGAGTCCCTAGCTGCTGGTCTCATTCGTCCCTCGTCATCACCCCTGGGGGCAGGATTCTTCTTTGAGTAAAAAGGATGGCTCTCTTCGACCTTGTATTGATTATCGGGGGTTGAATGATATCACGGTCAAGAACAAGTATCCCCTGCCCTTGATGAGCTCTGCTTTCGACTCCTTACAGGGTGCTACTGTGTTCACCAAGCTGGACCTACGCAATGCGTATCATCTGGTCCGGATCAGAGAGGGGGACGAGTGGTTGCCTGGTTTCAATACACCAATGGGTCATTTTGAGTATCAGGTGATGCCGTTTGGACTGACCAATGCCCCAGCAGTGTTCCAGAGTATGGTGAATGACGTCCTGAGAGATATGATCGGTCTTTTTGTGTTCGTTTACCTGGATGACATTCTAATCTTCTCTAAGGAGCTTTCCAGCCACGTCCAGCATGTCAAGCAGGTTCTGCAGCGATTGTTGGAGAATCGCCTGTTTGTGAAGGCCGAGAAGTGTGAATTTCACGCCCACACTACATCCTTCCTCGGGTACATCATCTCCAGGGGAGCGATTAGGATGGACCAAGAGAAGGTTAGGGCAGTTCTGGATTGGGCCCAGCCCGGTACGAGATTGCAGCTCCAGAGGTTTCTGGGGTTTGCGAATTTCTATCGTAGATTTATCCGTGATTACAGCCGTGTGGCCGCTCCTTTAACTGCCCTGACTTCTAGTACCAGAACCTTCAGTTGGAATCCTGAGGCGGACCGAGCATTTCTGGATTTGAAGAAGCGATTCACCAACGCTCCGATTCTCTCTCAACCTGACACTGCTCGTCAGTTTGTCGTTGAAGTGGATGCGTCTGATGTGGGGGTTGGCGCCATCCTGTCCCAGCGATGCTCCACTGACGGTAAACTCCATCCCTGCGCCTACTACTCTCGTCGTCTTTCGTCTACGGAGAGGAACTACGATGTGGGTAACCGGGAGCTCCTTGCGGTGAAACTTGCCTTGGAGGAGTGGCGCCACTGGTTGGAGGGGGCGGAGCAACCGTTTGTTGTCTGGACTGACCACAAGAATCTTGCTTACGTGCAATCGGCTAAACGTCTCAACTCCCGTCAGGCCAGGTGGTCGTTGTTTTTTGGACGCTTTAATTTTACCTTGACGTTCCGACCGGGGTCTAAGAACGGCAAGGCGGACGCCTTGTCCTGGATGTTCTCCAAGACGGAGGAGAGTGGGGCCAAGACTGAGATGATTCTTCCCCGGAACCTTGTCGTGGGAGCCGTTATGTGGAGGATTGAGGAGGAGGTTATGGCGGCCCTTCAGACGCAGCCCGGCCCCGGTAACGGTCCACCCGGTCGGTTGTTCGTGCCTGAGTCGGTTCGTTCGGCTGTCCTCCAATGGTCCCACGCCAGCAAGATGGCTTGTCACCCTGGCGTGGCTCGGACGATGGCGCTTCTACGCAGACTATTTTGGTGGCCTGCCATGGGAGAAGATACTCGGCGGTTTGTTGCTGCCTGTCCAGTTTGTGCGCAGAACAAGAGTGCCAATCGGCCCAGCTCTGGACTTCTTCACCCCCTACCGATCCCCGGCGACCATGGTCGCATCTGGCCCTGGACTTTGTCACTGGGTTGCCCTCTTCTGAGGGGAACACGGTCATTCTGACTATTGTGGACCGATTCAGCAAGTTCGCCCACTTTGTGCCCATCTCCAAGCTTCCCTCTGCCTCTGAGATGTCCAAAATCCTGGTTAGGGAGATTTTCAGGGTCCACGGATTGCCCAGTGACATAGTTTCCGACCGTGGCCCTCAGTTCACCTCTGCTGTCTGGAAATCCTTCTGTTTGGCCATTGGAGCTACCGTCAGTCTCACATCTGGATTTCACCCCCCAATCTAATGGACAGGCGGAGAGAGCCAACCAGAAGATGGAATCCACGCTGCGCTGCCTTGTTTCCTCCAACCCCACCTCTTGGGCCTATCAGTTGCCTTGGGTTGAGTATGCTCACAATACTCTCCCTACTTCTGCCACTGGGTGTCTCCCTTCCAGTGCCTATACGGCTACCAACCCCCCTTGTTTCCTTCTCAGGGAGAAGATCTCTCGGTTCCCTCTGTCCAGGCCCACATTCGCGTTGCCACCGGACCTGGCATCGGGCCAGAAAGGCCCTCCTTAGAGTTTCTGACCGGTATCAGCTCCAGGCGAATCGTCGCCGTATTCCAGCTCCCGCTTATGCAATCGGAGATAGGGTCAGGTTGGCTACACGGGACCTTCCTCTGCGGACTGAGTCAAGGAAACTGTCGCCGAGGTTCATTGGTCCGTTTGTGGTGGAGAGAGTGCTTGATCTTGTTGTGGTTCGACTCAAGTTGCCTAGTACGCTCAGAGTCCATCCCACCTTCCATGTCTCCTGCCTCAAGCCTGTTCTCCTCAGCCCTCTGTTGCCCCCTCCACCTCCTCCTCCTCAGATGATCGGAGGAGGTCCTGTCTACACGGTGCGCCGCATCATGGATTCCAGACTGCGGGGCTGGGGTTTCCAGTATCTCGTGGACTGGGAGGGGTATGGTCCTGAGGAGTTGGATTCCTCGGCGTCAGATCCTTGATGCTGACCTCCTTTGTGACTTCTACCGCCTCCATCCTGGCGCTCCGGGTAGTCCGCCCGGTGGCGTTCGTCGGAGGGGGGGTACTGTCATGAACCCTGCGTCCTGAGTCTGTTCCTGCCTGTGTTGCCGTTTTTCTGCTCTGAATCTCCTGTTTCCCGACGGTGCCTGAACGCCCCCTGTCCGGTTGCCGGGCGACGTTGCTAGGCGGGTGATCTCTCGATTACCCGCACCTGCTTCTCATCAGCTTCGGCACACCTGGTCCTGATCATCACCCCTTCATAAGCTCTGACCTGACATCCATTCCCTGCCGGATCGTTAGCCATAAACAGTATGTTTTGCCAGCGTATCAGCCTCTGAGTACTAGCGTTAGTTTAGTTGTTTTTTGCACCTTGTTGACCTGCCTTGTACTTACCTCCGTTTTTTTCTGTCTACAGTCATTCTCCCGGAACCTTCACCCAACCCCTGCCTGCCATCAGTTCATCTGCCACTTCACCACCACCTACTCATCTCCGCCACCCGCTCCGTCTCCTGGACTATTCTGCATCTTTTTATCTGTAAATAAACACTCACATTCGTTCAACTCACCTTGTCCTGGTCTGCTTCTGGGTTCGGTCTTAGAGAACCGTGACACCCTGCCACCCTTTCCCTACTTGGGGTAAACTAGTGAACAACAATGCTTAGGCCTCTACTTCCAGCTTATACTTACTATCTATATTTTATGGACACAGTCAATTTTACAATAGTTATATTTTGTTTTTCTCCTGAACTTCTTCTACTCTCAACCTCTCCGATCATTTTCATGATGTCCATCCAGTTTGCTTCTATATGCCATATCTTTCTAACAATGCTCTTTCCCAAAAGCTCCGCACCTACAACCTATATACTTATTATGGACACAGCGTGCCTATATTATTAGCTATCTTGTTATTATTTTGTTGTTATTAGTCCCATCCTTCAGCTCCATTCAACCCCTCCCATCTATCTTTTAACACCATCCATATAGGATTTCTATTTGCATAATATTTAACGTATGTGTGTTTTTTCAAAAAAATTTTGAACCTTTTATTTT
>LR778282.1:3234614-3294614 GCA_902810595.1 Coregonus sp. 'balchen'
ATCCAGCCCGCCCAACCCCCTTTACTAGTTTTCCAGTCCCGCCCCAACCTTTCATAGTTTTCAGCCCCGCCTAAAACCCCTAAGTTTTAGCCCCCCCTAACCCCCTCAATAGTTCCAGCAAACCCCCTTTACTAGTTTTCCGCCCCAAACCCTTTTACTATTTCCCTCCCAGCCTAAACCCTCTCACTAGTTTCCAGCCCCCCCCTCCACTAGTTTTTGCCAACCTTTTCCTAGTTTTAGCCAACCCTCTCACTAGTTTTCCCGCCAGCCCTAACCCCCCTCTAGTTTTAGCCCAGCCCAATTCCCTCATAGTTTTCCACCCCCAAAAACCCCCTTTTGTTCCACCCATCCCTCTCACTAGTTTCCAGCCCAGCCCTAACCCTCTCATAGTTTTCCCGCCCAGCCCAAAACCGTCTCAATAGTTCCAGCCCCTCCCCTTTTCTGTTTTTCCGCCCCTCCTCTCACTAGTTTCAGCCTTTTCCCCCTAAGTTTTTTAGCCATCCCCCTCACTACTTTCCGCCCTAACCCTCCATAATTTTCAGCCCCATCCCCCATAGTTCCCGCTTTTCCCCCTTTAATAGTTTCAGCCAACCCCCCTTTACTAGTTTTTAGCCCAACCCTTCACTGTTTTAAGCCCCAAACCACACTAGTTTTCCCGCCCCAAAACTTCAGTAGTTTCCAGCCCACCCCAACCCCCTATAGTTTTGTCCAGCCCCAAAAACCCCTCACAGTTTCCAGCCCAACCCCCTCATAGTTTTAGCCCCAACCCCACTGTTTCAGCCAACCCCCTCAATAGTTCCAGCCCCCCTCAATAGTTTCCAGCCCCGCCTAAACCCCCATAGTTTTCCCCCCAAAAACCTTTACTAGTTTTTAGCCAACCCTCTCAATTGTTTTTCCCGCCCACCTTCACTAGTTTCCAGCCCTAACCCTCTCACTAATTTCCAGCCCAACCCTTCACAGTTTCCGTCCCGCCAACCCTCCATAGTTCCGCCCAAAACCCTCATAGTATCCAGCCAGCCCAAACCCTTTAGTTTCCAGCCCAGCCCTTCCCTTTCATTGTTTCCCAACCCCGCCCTATCCTTTCACAGTTTCAAAACCCCTAACCCTTCACTAGTTCCATCCCGCCTAACCTCTCATGGGTTTCAGCCAAACCCTAACCCCCCACTAGTTCCAGCCCAACTGTCTCACTAGTTTCCAGCCCATCCCCCTCACAGTTTCAGCCCCCAACCCCCCATAGTTCGCCCAATCTTTCACTAGTTTCCAGCCCATCCCGTCACTAGTTTTAGCCCCAACCCCCTTTACTAAATTTTAGCCCTACCTTCACTAGTTTCCAGCCCCCTCAACTAGTTTCCAGCCCTATCCATCTAACTAGTTTCCAGCCCAACCCCCTTTACAGTTCCGCCCAGCCCCCAACCCCCTTTACAGTTTTCCCGCCCAACCCTTACTGTTTCCAGCCCTAACCCTCTCACTAATTTTCAGCCCTATCCCTCTCACTAGTTTCCAGCCTTATCCCTCTAAGTTTCCCCCATCCATCTAATAGTTTCCAGGCCCAAACCCCCCACAGTTCCGCCCCGCCCAAAACCTACAGTTCCAGCCCTAACCCCCCTCACAATTTCCCGCCAGCCCCATCCCCTTTCATTAGTTTCCAAACCCCCCCTTCCCTTTTCATAGTTTCCAGCCCCAACCCCTTTCCAGTATCCAGCCAGCCCAACCCCCTTTATAGTTCCAGCCCCGCCCTATCTTCTCAAGTTTCCAACCAGCCCCATCCTTCACAGGCCAGCCCAACCCTTCATAGTTTCAGTCCAGCCCCCAACCCCTTTTATAGTTTCCCGCCCAACCCTCTCACTAGTTTCCAGCCCAGCCTAACCCTCTCACTAGTTTCCAGCCCAGCCCTAACCCTCTCACTAGTTTTAACCCAAACCTTTACCTTTTCACTAGTTTCAGCCCCAACCCTCCTTAGTTTCCCGCCCCGCCAACCTTCCCCAGTTTTCCCGCCCGCCCTAACCCCCATAGTTTCCCCAAAACCTTTTCCTTTACTAGTTTCCCGCCCAAACCCCCCCATTTGTTTCCAGCCCAGCCTAACCTCTACAGTTCCGCCCCGCCCAACCCCTCACAGTTTCCCAAACCCCAACCCCAACCCTTAAAGTTTTCAGCCCCAACCCTCTAAGTTTTCCCGCCCCCGCCCTAAACCCTTTAAGTTTTAAACCAACCCCCAAACCCCCCACTAGTTTCCCCCCCAAACCCCCTCATAGTTTCCCGCCCAACCCTTTGTGTGTCGTCTTTCATGGTTAAGGTTTTTTTTTAAACTCATCATCAGAAAAGGATAACTGTATGTTTTAAATTTGGGAGGAGAGAAAGGATGGCCTTTTCATAGTTCCTGGGGCCGTAAAAAAAATGTGCCTAATAGGGGAAAAGTTGCATTAGGAGCAACCATTGGTGTAGCAGGTGAGGCAGGTGTAGCAGGTGAGGCAGGTGTAGCAGGTGTAGCAGGTGAGGAGGTGTAGCAGGTGTAGCAGGTGAGGCAGGTTGAAGGTGAGGCAAAAAACCCCCATGGGCCCCCTTTAATCAGGGGTTCTACTTTCAACTTCAACTACAACTGTCTGGGGGTTTTGATCCTTAAGGCTTAAGGGGACTTTGGGGGGTTGCATTGGACTTTTTATTTAAACAAATTTATCTACTTTGGGTACGGGATCTTTCCCCCCCTTCTGAAATTTTACCCCCCCCTTTATCTGTTCCCCCCCCCCCCCCCTTGGCAACAAAATCCCCTAGGGAGTTTCAGGGACATTACATTGGGTTTTTGACTAAACAATTTAATTGTCAATTTTCTTGGGCTTTACCAAAACCCCCACATAAGGGGCTTAAAGGGGTTGCCCCCCCCCCAGGTTTTCCCGGGGGTTTTTCCTTTTAAATTTTGTCTTTCCCACAACCCCCCATAACCCCATATCCCTTCCCTTCATTTGGGGGCCCCAAGGGGCAAATTCCCCCGAACCCCCATTTCCCCCCTTTATTTAATATCCCTCCCCCCTTTCAACCCAACCCCCCAAACACCCCCAAAAAAGTTTTACAAATCCCCCCCAAATCCATTCCCCCCCCCTTTCCCGGAAGGGACATTCTGGAGGCCTAAAAAAAGGGGCGGGTTCCCCCCCAAAAGGCAGACTAAGGGGGCAGGGAAAAAGGGGGAGGTTGGGGGCGTGATCCAAAGGGGGTCCCCAAGGGGATAAGGGCGGGAAACAGTTGGAACCCTTGAATACTGTTTGCCCGGGGTTTTAAAAATTTAGATCTTTCCGGGGGGGAAAACGGGGGTACCTGCCAAAAAAGACAGGTATAGGGTTAAATTTTATGTAATGTGTAAATTTTTGGGGGTTTTTCTTCTTTGGCTCGTTTTAAATTTTTTTCCCTTTTTTTAAAAAAAAGGGGGGGGCATTTAAACCCAGGTTCTTTTAACCCGTTTTTTTTAATTGTTTTGTGATTAAAGCTGCTTCCCCTTTTTTATAATATCCCATGTTTCTTCATAGCCCTGTTCCCCTTTTTTAAAAAAACCCTTTTTTTTTCATTTTTCCCTTTTTTCCAAAATTCCTGCGTTTTTTTCTTTTAAATCTTTTGAAATTTCCCCTTCTTACTTACTCCTTTTTTTCTTAAAGCCGCCCGGGCTTCATTACCCCATTTTTTCAACTTTTTCGCTTTTTCAAACATTACCCTTTCTTTTTATACATTAGTCGTCTGTTCTATACATTAGCCTGCCCCTTGTTTCCCCCTTTTTAATTTTCCCCTTTCTTTTTTATACTTACCCTTTTTAAAGTCGCCCCCGGGGGTTCCAACATTATCCCCCCCTTCTTTGCATAAAAGCCTTGTTGTGCTTAACCCCTTTAAGCCGCGTCGGGTTTAACTTTTTAAATCCCCCCAAAAATCAGGGAAAAGGAATTTTTCGTACTAAAATCTTTACAAAATTTTTAAAGGGGTTTAAATCTTTTTTTGGAATTCCCTTTTTTTATCTTTTTCCCCTTTTAAAAATTTTTAAACCTTTCCATGGGGGCAAAAAGGGCTCCCTCAAAATCGGGGGGGCCCCCCCCCATTTTTTAAAAAATTTTAAAAGTGGGTGATTAAACTCCCGGTCTTTTTTAAATTGCTCTTATTTTCCCCAAACATTTTCCCCCTTTTAACCCTTATCCCTTTTTTTTTATAAACCCCCCCTTTTTCTTTCATATCCCCCCTTTTTTTTTTCTAGGGGCTTTGGAAATGGGCGCCTGGGGACTTTGGGGCTTTTTAAGCTGGGAAAAATTTGGGCCGGTTTGGGGAAAAATTATGGCGTTGCCTTTTTTTCCGTTCGTTTTTAAATTTTGCCCGGGTTGGGGGCTTAAATTTGTTTTTCGGTTCTAACGCGCGGGTTCAAATTTTTCCGTGTTTTCAACCCGGGGGGGGTCGTTTTTAACAAAGCCTCGCGTTTTTCTTGCCCGCCTTCCTTTTAAAAGGCTGGGGGTTTTTTTAGCCCGCGGTTTTTTAAAATTTTTTCTTGGAAAAAGCCTTTCGCTTTGCCAGGGGGTTTGGGGGTTTTTCTTTTCCGCTGCGGCAACATTTTTTGGTGCTTTTCAAAATTGCTTTTTTTTAAAAGCCGCGGCCTTTTTTTTCCCCGGCTGTTTTTAATTTGTTGTTTTTTTAATTGCCCTTTTTTGTTTTTTTTTTTCCCTCTTTTCTGTGTTCTAAAATTTTGTCTGTTTGTTTTTTAAATTTTGCCCCGCTGTCTTTTTTTTTCTAACATTTTGCCTGCTTTTCGTGTTTTATAAATTTTGGGCCCGCTGTTGTTTTTTATCATTATTTCCTGCGTCTGTTCTCTATAATTATGCCTGGTGTCTTTTTCATTTCATTTTGCCTTGGGTGTCTGTTTTTTATACATTATGGGCCCGTGTTGTTTTTCTATAATTTGCCTAAGTTGGTTTTTTATACATTTTTGCCTACTGTCTGTTTTCTATACATTATGCCTGCTGTCTGTTTTCTATACATTTATGCCTACTGTCTGTTTTCTTTAAAATTATGCCTGGGGTCTGTTCTTTTAACATTATGCATGTGTCTGGGTTTTTATTTAAATTTTGCCCCACTGCTGTTTTTAACTTATGCCTGGAGGTTTAGTGACCGGCAGTGTGGTGTTTCCCGGGTCAAAAAGTCAGCAAGCCCAGCAGGGTAGCGTGGACTGGCCAAGCTACCCTGCTATCGTGATGTAATCACAAAAATTTCCCACTGGGGAAAAGGGGCAGGGAGAGAGGGCCGGGAAAAAACCCGGGGGGCAAAACCAAAACAAAAAACACAAAAAAAAACAAGCACGGAAAAAAACACAAAAACACACAAACCACCAAAACCCCCACACACACAAAGAAAGCACGCAAAGAAGCACCACACACACACACACACACACACACACACACACACCACACACAAACACCACACACACAGCACACCGCCCCACAACACACCAAACCCACAAAACACACACACCCCCAAACACAAAACACCCCACCCCACCACAAACCCCACCCCACAACCACCACCCCGCCCCGCCACCACACCACAAAAACAAAAACAAAAACCACACACAACAACACCCAGCGACCCCACACACAAAACACACACAAACACAACACACCAACACACCCCAAAACCACACACACACACACACACCCACAGCCACACACACCCCCCACCAAAACAAAACCACAAACACCACAACACACACAAAACCCCCAACAACACGACCACAACCCCACACCACCACACACACAAACACAAACACCACACACACCCCACACCCCCACACACAACACCCCACCCCCCACCCCCACACACCCACCCACACAAACGCACAGCACCACAACCCCAAAACAAACACCCACACAACAAACCACCAGACACAAAACACACACCCCACAAAACACACACACAAAAACAAACAAACACAAACAACAAACACAAAAACCACACCCCAAAAAAAACACCAAACCACAAAACACCACACAAAACACACACAAACACAACACACAACACACACACACCCCAACAACACACACCACAAAACACACACAACCACCACAACACCACACAAACCACCAACCCCAACCCCACACCAACACCACAAACAACCACACAACAAAAACAACACAACCCAAAAACCCCACCAAACACAAACACCACCACACAACCACAAACACACACACAAACCCACACACAACACACACCACACCCAACCCCACCCCACACCAACAACACACACCAACACCCACCCCACACACCCCACAACCCCACACACACCACACCAAACACACACACACACACAACACACACACCACCACACCACACACACCACACACACACCACACACCCCACGCACGCACGCACCACACACCAGGGCACCACCACACACACACACACCCCACACCACACACACACACACACACACACAACACACACCTGTTTGAACCTCTGTAATGTAACAGCAGCTGAAATGGGGAGCTTCTAGCGATCGGAGCTGCGCTCAGAAGTGTGCGAAAACATCTCAGTCAGTACAGATCAGGTTGGTTGGTAAACCCACCCTGGAGAGCTGCAGTCAGTACAGATCAGGTCGGTTGGTAAACCCACCCTGGAGAGCTGTTGGGTAAAAATCTGCTGAACAGTCAGGAGCAACGGGAGCCAGCTCGCAGGCAGAGCATCACGGGAGCCAGCTCGCAGGCAGAGCATCACGGGAGCCAGCTCACAGGCAGAGCATCATGGGAGCCAGCTCGCAGGCGAGCATCACGGGAGCCACTCGCAGGCAGAGCATCACTGAGCCAGCTCACAGGCAGAGCATCACGGAGCCAGCTCGCAGCAGAGCCATCACGGGACCAGCTCGCAGGCAGAGCATCACGGGAGCCAGCTCGCAGGCAGAGCATCACGGGAGCCAGCTCGCAGGCAGAGCATCACGGGAGCCAGCTCGCAGGCAGAGCATCACGGGAGCCAGCTCGCAGGCAGAGCATCACAGGGAGCCACTCGCAGGCAGAGCATCACGGGAGCCAGCTCGCAGGCAGAGCATCACGGGAGCCAGCTCGCAGGCAGAGCATCACGGGAGCTAGCTCGCAGGCAGAGCATCTACATATTCCTTAGCATGGTGGTCTCTTTCACTTTCTTAATAAGGTTAACTGATAAAAGCTTCAGTCATTTAGGGAAAGTGTCTCCCAAACTGTATGACAGTAATTATCTCTGTAGAAGCTGTGATTGGGCGTTTTAACCTTTAAGACAGGAAGTGTTTTTAGTCAGCTACAATCATCACTTATGCAGCCGACCCGGGCCCTTATCCAACCATGTGACCATATCTTCATCACACATAAACCTACAGGTCATAAAGGTGATTTATGTCGTTAAAAGGTCCAAACAGCACAAGTAGATGGATATAGTTCCTCTAATCACCTTCACCTCCATTACAGTGCTATAGCATGATAATTACACAGAATTACAATTACACATTTAAATCGTAGCCCTTTCCTAGTGGCCTCATGGGTGGAATGTTATTCATATTTTTCATAATTTCATAATTAATCAACTGACGAAAATCCGGTGTTTCTATGTTAAACTGTATTGTTATATTTCAGTCTCCTTCGATGTATATGAAGGGTAATATTGGGATGCAAACTCAAAAGTGAATACATTTCAACTCAATATCTGACATGGTACAGGTGTCTTCATTTGTTTGTAAGCCCATAACCATGTGTGTGAGGTGGATACTTTTGTTTCAAAGTAGATTTGTTTAAGACTTACCAAGAAACACTCTCTGTGACCCTGATTTAGCCCACTGCTGTAAAAGGTTAAATCAAATGTCATTTGTCAACAGGTAATCAACAGGTGTGGACTAACAGTGAAATGCTTACTGGGCCCTTCCCAACAACAGGTGGAGACTAACAGTGAAATGCTTACTGACGGGCCCTTCCCAACAACAGGTGTGGACTAACAGTGAAATGCTTACTGACGGGGCCCTTCCCAACAACAGGTGGAGACTAACAGTGAAATGCTTACTGACGGGCCCTTCCCAACAACAGGTGGAGACTAACAGTGAAATGCTTACTGGGCCCTTTCCCAACAACAGGTGTGGAACTAACAGTGAAATGCTTACTGGCCCCCAACAGGTGTGGACTACCGTGAAATATGCCTTACTGACGGGCCCTTCCCAACAACAGGTGTGGACTAACAGTGAAATGCTTACTGGGCCCTTCCCAACAACAGGTGTGGACTAACAGTGAAATGCTTACATAATAAGAAAGTAATAATAAATACACAATGACTTGGCTATATACAGGGGGTACCAGTACCGAGTCCATGTGCAAGGGGTACCAGGTAATAACTTGGCTATATACACGGGGTACCAGTACCGAGTCATGTGCAGGGGTACCAGTAATAAACATGGCTATATACACGGGGTACCAGTACCGAGTCCATGTGCAGGGGTACCAGGTATAACATGGCCTATATACACGGGGTACCAGTACCGAGTCCATGTGCAGGGGTACCAGGTAATAACATGGCTATATACAACGGGGTTACCAGTACCGAGTCCATGTGGCAGGGGTACCAGGTAATAATTGGCTATATACACGGGGTACCGAGTTACCGTTTCCATGTGCAATGGTCCCCAGGTAATTAACTGGCTTATACACAGGGTACCAGTACCAGAGTCCATGTGCCACGGGTACCAGGTAAAACCTGGCTAAAATACACACGGGGTAACAGACCGAGTCCATGTGCAGGGGACCATGTAATAACATGGCTATATACACGGGGTAACCAGTACCGAGTTCCAGGTGCCAGGGGTACCAGGTAATAACCATGGGCTAATGATCACAGGGTACCAGATTACCGAGTCCATGTGCAGGAAGTACCAGGTAATAACATTGGCTATATACACAGGGTACCAGTACGAGTCCTGTTGCCGGGGTACCAGGTAATTAACATGGCGTATATACAACGTGGGTACCAGTACTGAGTCCATGTGCAGGGGGTACCAGGTAATACTTGGCTATATTACCGGGGTACCAGTACCGAGTCCATGTCAGGGGTTACCAGGTTAATAACTTGGCTATATACACGGGGTACCAGTACCGGTTCCATGTGCAAGGAGGGTACCAGGTAATAACTGGGCTAATATACACGGGGTAACCAGTACCGGTCCATGTGCAGGGGTACCAGGTAATAACTTGGCTATATACACGGTGTACCCGTACCGGAGTCCATGGTGCAGGGGGTACCAGGTTCAATAACTTGGCTATATACACTGGGGTACCAGGTACCGAGTCCATGTGACAGGGGTACCAGGTAATAACTTGGCTATATACACGGGGTACCAGTACCGAGTCAACAACACAGAGAGAAAGGAAATAAAGAAATAATCGAAAAGTAAAACACGTAATAATAAAGTAATAATACATGAAATGGTAACGCTTCAACTTACACGTGTAATTACACTGACAAGTATTGTAGTTAATTGTAACAACTCATAGTTACACTGTAATAACAACATGTAACTGGTGGTAATTCCAGAGGTGTAACAACGAATGCTTGTTACCATGCTTATTAGAAATGGCCAAGTGTAGCGTTTAGCAAATTTAGCGTTTGGTTTCTTCTCAACCGATTCAGTAATAACTGTCACAAGGTTGTAATGTCTGGTGGACAGATGCGCTGGGGGTCAGAGGTTAAATGTTGGATGTAGGTTCAATAGGCTCTAATTATCGACCCGTGAATGAACACTCTTCAGAATCTCCACTAGGCAGGTTTCCATTGACCCAGGTTTATTCTCCAAAAGCAATGCTGCAAAAAAAAAAAAAATCTGAAGATTGGCAACATTTTTATCAGTTCGGGTTTTTTTTATTTTCTCGAACGTTCTTTATTGCGACAAATGATGATGTAAATGTTTTTCAAAGAAATGATGAATACTGGGCTGTGATGTTCACGTAACTATAAGCTCCACGTGTCATTCTAAATGCCCACTGCTTGGTAAATCCATTTTTTTCAACAAAACATTGAGTTTCTTTGCAGGACAAGCATTTTCCTGACTTTCAAGAATGCCTGACTTGCTTTGCTTTGCTTTGTTTTTCTGGTGGGCTGGCAAGTTTCACCATCCAATTATTTCCGATCTACAGGAGTGCAAGTTTCACCATGATACGGATTGTGGCGATACGTTGGCACATGAGAATTATTAGAATATGGCACATGTTTGTCAACTATTGCATTGTATCCATGCTGGCTTTCACAGGCTACCTGAGACATGAAACAGATAGGTGGGAGGGCGTACAGGTCATTACATGGGTATTTATATATATGGATATATGGAAACACTTCATCCATCATCACGGTTTGACGTCATTATGTCCAGTTGTTTTTATCGACAGAAGATAGTTAAATTGAAACACACCCCAGCAGGCAACTGTTGCTTCTGTTTTCTATGCTAACTTTCTAAATGTCTACAACAACAACAAAAAAACACTTGACAAGTTCATGGAAACATAGCTAATGTTGTTGCTAGCACTTGCCCCCCAAAAAAAGTGTACCACTTGGTTGAGTTTACAAAAAAACTGTTCAGATATGGGTCAACCTCACTGACTGGGGTCTACCATACGGGTGTCATCCCAGATTATAATAAACAAAATAACCTATAATGAATGTGTACTTTACACATTATAACAACCGGAACCTCCAAGTGGGATGATAAAACACACTAGTACAGGGTTAGGGTTAGGGTTAGTGGGATGATAAAACACACTAGTACAGGGTTAGGGTTAGGGTTAGTGGGATGATAAAACACACTAGTACAGGGTTAGGGTTAGGGTTAGTGGGATGATAAAACACACTAGTACAGGGTTAGGGTTAGGGTTAGTGGGATGATAAAACACACTAGTACAGGTAATATCTGCATAAGTACAATCTAGTTACTAGGTGTTACACAGGATTTAGCTCGTTAAAAAATGAAATGTATCTTGAGGGGTATTTACTTGTAATTATTGTGTATCTACAGTATGGTGAGTAGCCATAGATCATTTAGAAAAATGGGATTGTGTTTTTCTTCCCTTTTTAACATTACAAGTAACAATGTAAATCAACAACTCTGACTCTGTCTTCATCAGTTTCTCATTTGGAGTCTGAGATCTTGTGGGAATCTATGGTAGAGAAGAAGAATGCACAGACACTATACATTACCTCAAGTTATCATCCTCATGGTTTCTATAGTTCAGGCATATAGCTAGCTAGTTGTTGTATTATCCAGCTAGCAATAATAGTGCGTGCTAACACCAATAAGTTAGCTAGTGTTTAGCTATATTGAAAAGAAGGAACTAACGTTACTCATAGTGTGTTGACACAAGTAGCTAGCTGGCTAGCTAGCTAATGCTAACATGTTGGGTGTGTCTCAAGTAAGACCATCGAGCCCAGCTAACGTTAGCTAGCTAGCTAGTTAGCTAGCCAGTAGCTACCATAGCATATTTGCCAGTTTTAGCTAGCTAGCTAGCTGCGGGGACTTGCTTCCATTCAGCCACGAGCATTAGTGAGGTCAGGCACTGACATTGGGCGATTAGGCCTGTCTCGCAGTCGGCGTTCCAATTAATCCCAATGGTGTTTGATGGGGTTGAGGTCAGGGCTCTGTGCAGGCCAGTCAAGTTCTTCCACACCGATCTCGACAAATCATTTCTGTATGGACCTCGCTTTGTGCACGGAGGCATTGTCATGCTGAAACAGTACATGGCCTTCCCCAAACTGCTGCCACAAAGTTGGAAGCACAGAATCATCTAGAATGTCATTGTATGCTTTAGCGTTAAGATTTCCCTTCACTGGAACTAAGAGGCCTAGCCTGAACCATGAAAAACAGCCCCAGACCATTATTCCTCCTCCAAAAAACTTTACAGTTGGCACTATGCATTGGGCAGGTAGCATTCCCCGGCATCCGCCAAACCCAGATTTGTCTGTCAGACTGACAGATGATGAAGCGTGATTCATATCTCCAGCCATCACTTGGTGATCTTAGGCTTGTGTGCGGCTGCTCGGCCATGGACAGTTCTTGTGCTGACGTTGCTTCCAGAGGCAGTTTGGAACTCGGTAGTGAATGATGCACACATTTGTTTACATCCCTGTTAGTGAGCTTTTCTCCTTTGCCAAGATAACCCATCCACCTGACAGGTGTGGCATATCAAGAAGCTGATTAAACAGCATGATCATTAAACAGGTGCAACTTCTGCTGGGGACAATAAAAGGCAACTCTAAAATGTGCAGTTTTGTCACACAACACAATGCCACAGATGTCTCACGTTTTGAGGGAGGATGCAATTGGCATGCTGACTGCAGGAATGTCCACTAGAGCTGTTGCCAGATAATGTAATGTTAATATCTTTACTATAAGCTGCCTTATGGTAATTTAGAGAATTTGGCAGTACATCCAACCGGCCTCACAACCGCAGACCACGTGTAACCACCCAAGCCCTGCACATCCGGCTTCTTCACGTGCGTGATCGTCTGAAACCAGCCACCCGGACAGCTGGTGAAACTGTGGGTTTGCACAGAAACTGTCTCAGGGAAGCTCACAGTGGCCTCCATCATTCTTAAATGGAAGAAGTTTGGAACCACCAAGACTCTTCTTAGAGCTGGCTGCCCGGCCAAACTGAGCAATTGGGGGAGAAGGGCCTTGGTCAGGGAGGTGACCAAGAATCCAATGTTCACTCTGACAAAGCTCTAGAGTTCCTCTGTGGAGATGGGAGAACCTTCCAGAAGGACAACCATTTCTGCAGCACACCACCAATCAGGCCTTTATGGTAGAGTGGCCAGACGGAAGCTACAGTCAAGGGGTCTGAATATGGCTATAGATACAGTATCAGTAAGAATGTTGTAGCATTGTTTTTATTTTTATTGATTTTTTTGAACCTTTATTTAACTAGGCAAGTCAGTTATGATCAAATTCTTATTTACAATGACCGCCTACACCGGCCAAACCCGGACGACACTGGGCTAATTGTGCGCCACCCCATGCGACTCCCAATCACGTCCGGTTGTGATACAGCCTGGAATCGAACCAGTGGGTCTGTAGTGACGCCTCAAGCACTAAGATGCAGTGCCTTAGACCGCTGCCTTAGACCGCTGCCTTGGACCGCTGCCTTAGACCGCTGCATTAGACCGCTGCATTAGACCACTGCCTTAGACCGCTGCCTCAGACCGCTGCCTTAGACCGCCACTCGGGAGCCTTAGACCGCTGTGCCACTCGGGAGCCCTAGTTGTAGTATGCCACTGAGAGCAACAAGCCATTAGTAGGGTTCTGGTTGTTTAGCTATACAAGGCCTCTCCTGCTTTCCTGCTACCCAAGCATGCTAACACGCTAACAACATCTAGTGATGCATTAGTGATGTAGCATGCTAAAAAAGCTATCTCAGTTCTTCCATGACTTACAGTGGTAATTTAGCAGCACCACTGCTAGCTAACGCTAACTTCATACTCTGCAGGTGGGAGCTCCACCAGAGGAGAGTGTGTGACTGGCTGTGCATTAGAACCAGCAGGGCTGAGGCCTCTGAGAGGGGGGAGGGAGGGGGATGGAGGGATTGGGAACATATGTAGTTGTTTTTCTCCTCAGTATGTTTTTTATGGAGGTAATGTTGCCCCATAACAGTTTAGCTAATTAAAGATAACTAAGCAACACAATGTAGAGGGACACACACACACACACACACACATGTAACTCCCCACTGTTAACTAAATGAAACCTTTGGAACAGTTGGAACCTACATAACCGACAGGGTTTTCCAATCCACAGGGTTATCCAATCCACAGGGTTATCCAATCCACAGGGTTATCCAATCCACAGGGTTATCCAATCCACAGGGTTTTCCAATCCACAGGGTTATCCAATCCACAGGGTTATCCAATCCACAGGGTTATCCAATCCACAGGGTTATCCAATCCACAGGGTTTTCCAATCCAACGCTGTGAATAACGGTCTAATAACATGTATAAAAACAACAAAGTCCTAAACGTTGCCTTTATGAGCCCATATAGGGATAGTATAACCCTGCAAAACAACAATGAGGCGTCACAAAATGGTTGCCTAAAGTGGTCAGGACGTTGTGTCATGGTCCACTGGAGCTTTTTTGTCTAGTTCCCAGTTTGTCTCGGGGATGTCCCCAAAGGACGTTTTTTGGACAGTCCAACAGTTGCAAACAAGAGTTTCTATTGGACGAATTCAGGTATGTTTATCCCCGTTTCGTTCCGTGGCTTCCGTTTAAGAAACATTTTTCAACAGAATTGGCGGAATGAATACACCCCTGATCACTTTCATAGCAGCCACGTTGTGTTCCTTCTCGCATCCATGCACTCTCCTCCTCTCACCTTTTCCCTTCACTTGTGGACTTCAATGAACAACACATCAGCTGTCTGTGACCAGGCGAAAAAACCTTTCCAAGCCAAACCATATCATAACCGCTACACACAGCCTACATCATTGTCACCATATTAGCTAAAGTAATGTCATAGTCAACATAGCTAATATAACTAACACGTTAGTAAAGCAGCTACAATCATGCAGTAATGTTACAGTGTACAGTCAGTTGTCCACATGATTTCCACATGGTGCATCAATCTAAGTTACATAACAAAAAAATCCCCATCAAAATCTGTCAGTTTAATATCTACGACTCAATCCACCGCATCCGCCAGTGTCGCTCTTCCGCATCTGCGATGAGAGGTGGCAGAGCTGAAAGGTGGCAGACCATGAGATATCCTGAAAATCGGTCTTCTCACCTAAATGTCTGTAACGAAGGGTTTGACCTTCAAACTATTATGATTATTGTTATTACTATTATTATTACTCTATGGAAAGGGGAGACTCTCACGAACACTCGGTGGTCTCCGATTGACTCATCTGAAGGTGATCCGTACTGGTTTAAAAAAACTAATGGAAGTATGAAGCAGTGGAGGCTGGTGAGAGGATGATGGCTCATAATAATGGCTGTAACGGGGCAAATGGAATGGCATCAAACACATGGAAACCATGTTGTTAATACCTTTCCACTTATTCCGCCCCAGCCATTACCACGTGCCCATCCTCCCCAACCCTTCCACTTATTCCGCCCCTGCCATTACCACGTGCCCATCCTCCCCAACCCTTCCACTTATTCCGCCCCTGCCATTACCACGTGCCCATCCTCCCCAACCCTTCCACTTATTCCGCCCCAGCCATTACCACGTGCCCATCCTCCCCAATTAAGGTGCCACCAGCCTCCTGTGGTATGAAGGTAGATTTGTGTCTCGAGAAAGTTCATGATGCAAGAGAGTATGTGTTACGTTCCCCAGTTTCTGTGTTGTGGTTTGTGTATTTTCATGTATGTATTTCAGGAAATGGGTTCCTGAAATTCCCCAACAAGCAGCTGATTGGTCGATGAACATTGATGATTGGAGAGCTGACCCCGCGCCCTGTCTCCAATTTACCAACTCCTCCTGAAGCGATATAAGTCCCAGTTGCTCAGGAAAGGGGAACCAGAATGGCTGAGAGGTACAGCATGTTGGTTGTATGCTAAGAGTTTGGGATGTACTGTGTTGTTGTTGCTGTGAGAACCAATTGTAATGTTTTGTGTTAGTTTGTTGCTTAGAGAGTTTCTTTAATGTCCTGAGTTAGTTTTTTTTCTCAGGTTTTGTTGTGAACCAGTTTGTGCTATTTTGTTCCATTTGTTCCCAAGGGGGGACAGGGGAAGGCACCTAGGGAGTGCTTAGGCAAGAGGCCCGTTGGCATACATTACCCATAGAAGTTGACTGTCTATGCACACTAGGAAGACCTGGGCGGACCATCCCCTTGTATTTTGGTTAGTGCACCAGGTGGTGCTAGTTCAGTAGTAGTGGGTAGGCAGGTAAGGTAGGAGAGGGGGGCTTTGATATTTACTTTTGTTGCTTTGGTTCCGTCCAGCCCCTTTTCCCCAAACTTACCGTGCGAAGGAATAAATTCCCTGTTAACGGTATTCTCTGCCTTTTGTCATCCTTACTCACACCTACAGTCCCATACCTCTTTCACACCACGGAGAGTTGAGTTGGAGCAGGGTGTTGCATAACAGTATGGGACACAGATGGAGATTTGATTCAGTCATTATTTGATGGATTCAATGACAGGCGGTACGGACGTAGCCTCCTGCCATCTGAATGACTTCCATACAAAATCTCTCAGTTTATATAATGCTCTCCGATCTACTTCTGTCCAACATCTGCCAACCATCATTGAGTGTCACTCATCTACTACAAAACCCCATACTTGGTACTGTCACCCTAGACAGGCTATTCCATCACATACACATTCTAAGATTAGCACAAGTGGCCCCCAATCTATCTTGGCACCGCAGACCTTCTGTCCCTCACCAGTGACCTCTATAACACATGGCGTGTCCTTGTCCTCTCTGCCCTCACATACATCTTATGAGTTTTATATACATTCATGAATCTAGTATCACAAATCATCATAACAATCCCTCGTTTTCTTTATTTTTGTTGTTGCAAGAAGAATTCCATTAATATAACATTAATTGAACCAAACAAACCAAACATACAAATGAATTCCTAACCTCCTGACATCATCCCAGAAAATACATTGATTCATGACAATTTGTAAGTTACATGGAAATTATAATATATTCAAATGAATATATCCCAATAAAAATAACTTCAGTCTTCTTCATCAATGTTCATTCAGAGGAATCCCAAGCTTTTCTCTGGTCACTTGGGGCGCTATCTGATCGACTGAGGTAGTCTTGTTTCCACATCTTCAGTCCTGTAAACCTTAAATTCCACGTTATACAGTTCCAACTTAACATTCCCCATTCCTCAATCAACATTATCAATGGCCTCTACACTGGAATAACATGATATAGATGAAGAATTGGTACTCTTAAAACCTTCATGTATGTCTCTAATATTTCCCATAGCTTTAGCTAAATTCCCAAGACCTTCCTATTCTGATGGCAACCATGTACAACATGATTCTCCCCCTATAATCGCATACATTCCCCCTTTATCAACTATAATAGCATCCAATGCTATGCGATTATAAATTGCATATCGTTCAATGAGTAACATTTCAGACCCAATTGCTTGAAAATCCAAGACTGTTAATTGTTACAATATTCAACTCTGTTCAACCCTGACTCTGGTCCCATAATATGCCTGATGAGAGGACAGGATAACACTCTGGTTTCAGTCCCTGATGAATCAGTACAGCCCTGAACTAGTTAGGATTGAGGAATTCAACCCAAAGGTCAGATCAGATGAAAATAGCATAAACATTCCTATGTCACAAATACCAAAACCCCAAGATAGGAACCAATTAAGTTATTGCCTAGCAACAGAGATATGTACCACTCTAAACAGCCATATCAATACCACCCAATACTTCAAATGTATATAGTGACTAATATGTGAATACGGTAACTTAATAATCAACATGTTCATGATATCAGTCACAATCCTTACATTACCTTAAATGTTTCAAACAGTAAGATTAAAAAATGTCTACTCAAAATACATCATATAAGTGTATCCTAATACATTACCATAATGTATCGCTGTTTCAACCATAACATCTATATAAGACAGTTTTCTCAATTGTACAAGCAATACCCCTCATGCTGAAAATAGTTAGTTACTAATATATACTAATGATTTGCTTAAATCACTCAGTCATCTCATACATTTGTCACGGATGCCGCCGAGGCTGCTCCTCCTCCTTGCTCGGGCAGGCTTCGGCGTTCGTCGTCCCCGGAGTACTAGCTACTGCCGCTCGATGTTTCGATGTTTGTCTTGTATTGTCTAGTTGGTACACCTGTTTCGTATTCTGTATTGATTATGTACCATATAAGTTCCCTTGTTTTATGTTTGCCTTTGTGTGTTATTGTCCGTGTGTCTTTTTCGTATGCTCGGCATTTATCAGCCTGTTTATTACGCACTCCGCGTTGTATCTCCTCTTGTGTTTGGAGGCTTTTGTTTGTGCGTATTATTTTTGGAAAGTAAAGTAGTCGTTACTGATCCTGACTTCACCGCCGCATACACCTCACATCATCATGACAACATTATAACCAAAACCAAATTACTTAACTCAACCAAATTTAGAAGGACAATTCTTATTGATTCACTTGGCCCTTATCAATCAAAGTTAAAACTCTCAACTTTATCACCCATTACAACTGTCAAAATGTACACTTATATTAAAATACAGTATAAATATCCATTATTCTATTATGACCTTCCTCATCCTGAGAATAACTACAGATCATCATCTCAATGCATCCCTAGTACTATTAATTTAGCAATAATTTGTATATACCTCCTACCCAAATTATTACATTTAGATAAATCAAAATGTATTATCCAACCCCTTCTTTCTCCGGCACTTAAATCTTCTGGAGTCTCTTCATTATGTTCTTCAGACAGCTTCATAGTTCAAAATGCATTGCCCATGACAACGTCCCAACTTCAACGTCTCATCAGAGTCACCACCATCTCTACCCCCCATTGTGTCTTTGTCCATTTGCCAACCATTATACCAACAACATGAGAAATGTTGTATTTGAACCGATCTTTCTCCATTCTCACTCAATGGTGGACTCCTGTCACACTCTTGATATAAAAACATGAGAAAATCTGTTGATAGCTTGGATTGGCTGTTGTAGACCGGTCGCAGGTAGAAGTGGAGGAACGTCTTCAACGCCTATGATGTTTATCTTCAGCCGGTTCAGATCTTTTTTTTAAAAAGTATCACAAAAAAATTAGGTTTACAACTTTCTAGGCCAAATTGTCCCTGCTATGCATCAAGACACCATCTGTATTTACAACAAGAAAAGACAGAACATAACAGTTTAGTTGAGTTCATTTCTAATCCAAGAAATCCATATAAGCATTAACTATATGACAAATTATTATGTTTTACCAATTATTCTTAATACAAATTTCTAATATACTCCCCAATGTCTGTTAGGGAAACCCTCCACAGACAGAGAAATGAATGGTGTGAAAGTCAGGTGATTCTTGAAATTCTAGAAGATCTTGAAGTTCTTGGATGTTCTTGGAGGTCTGTCCCTCCACCGAGGGAATCAGCCAGAGCACGTAGCTCATCAGTATCATTCCCCTTGCCATCATCTCCCATCACCTGATTCTTGTCAGCTCCAGCGTCCTCAGCTCCCTCATCTCTAGGTTGTCGGTTTCCTCCTAGTACTCTGTTGCAGTGGTTTAGATGATACCAGGTCGATCTCCCTTCTATCCGTACATCCGTTGGTGTAGCCTGGGTGATGATGTATGGTCCCTTTAGCTCTGAACCTTCTTCCGTCACTAGGGTCTCGGATCATGCAGAGTCCTTCTCCATTTATCAACATCGCTCTTTGGAGTGTGTCCTTCTGGCAGCGTACCAATAGGGAAGTTTAGAGTCCCTGCTGCAAAGACACACAGACACAGACAGACACAAAAGAAAACAATGCTCCGCAATGGTGCCATTTTCCTCCTCTGGGTTGGAACACTCCTACAGTGGGACATATGGATACAGGTATCTCTCTCTGCTACCTTCCCTTCCATCGATGTAGCCAGCAACAACTAGTACTGACCTCCCCACCTGGGGTTTGTCCATCTCTTACTTCTTTAATCCTTTACCGCCAGCCTCCAGGGCGCAGACAAGGCCCAGATTCTCCTGTTAGGTTTGGGCAGAGAAGCCTTCACCCGTGGAAAGAAAGTCTTAAGAACATTATTAGGTGAGACACAGTATGCTACTATACCCTGTACTCTTATCAGTCAGGAGAAGCCTTGAGATTAGGATGTGCTCATTCTTGCAGCTTGTTATAGGTCACTAGTTTCACAGACAGGCCTCCTCTACACCCTGCCTCCTACCACAAATAGATTTGCACATAAAACATTCCATCTAACCCATAACACATGAATTTCTACTGCTCATATTCTCAATACAATTAGCATATTTACCAAAAAGCCCCATGTGACCAGTACTTCCCCCCTTTGGACACATGACTCATATCGTAATCCATGCGTTCAAAAAACAAAACAACAACATTGCCTGTTAAACCAAAATAATAAAAGAAATTAAAATGACAACATTTGATAATACCTTAACTTAATTGTATCCCAGAAAGTAATTCAAGGAATATTAAAATTGACTAGTGACAGGTGTCCCTCATTCAGGACTATCTCTCTCACTCTGTCCTTGTTATGGTCTGACTGAAATAAAGGACTATTGCCAAATTATAAACTTCTTCATAATTATCAGTATTATAAATTACCCTCAACTCTGTATAATAAATTACCTTAAATTCCTCATCCTATGCCTCTTGGCTTTCCAGTGTGGCTGATCAATTCACACTAGAAAGTCAGGACAGAGTTCAGAGGTCATTCAAACCCTTCAAATAATTGTTTCATTCTATAGTATAGACTAGTCATTAACAACTGTCAAAACATTTCATAAATGTTTTGCATCCCAAGTGTACAGTAAGTCCTCATTACATTTATTCTCAAAAGAAATCATGTGTTTACCCAAAACTCACTCATAAAACAAAAAATGTCAGAAAGTTCCATGTCTGTGTTCCTTTAAGAGTTATCATCTCTAACCCATTAAAACCCCCTAAAATAAAAATAAAAACCCTATATAACCAATATAATAGGTAGGTTGTGGTTATTTGAAACACCATATTGGAAAACAACAAACAAAAATGGCCAGGCCTTATTTAATTTGGTAACTTCTTCTTACGACCTAATTATAAGACTGCCGAATTTTAATAACTGCTCCCCCTAGCCCACAGACTTTGGAAACATTCCAATGTGATGTAAGGAAATCCCATTTTCCTGGAAGAGAAAGTATACATTTCGTTAACATTCAATTATAATCAGCAATCCAAAAATATTAATTACACACAAAACATGATGCAGATGTACACCGTACTACCTCACATCAATAAACGTTTTGTTTCAATCTAATTCCTCATAACTACTCCAGAAGAAGATTACATAAAATCTCTCAAAAGATGAAAAGCACTCAAGGTTCTCAGATTTTACAATGAGTATTTTTAATTGATTATCCTTTATACCTCATTCTTTGTAATTCTCACAATGATCATTAAACCCCAAAATCGGCTCCATTTGATCTCATATCAAATGATCCTAGTATCGTTACTGGATCCAACAACATAGTAAATATCTGTTTCCCCTTATATCGTTCCTAAATGTAATAGTTTAGACATTTGCAAATATAATGAATTACTACGCATAAAGAATCAGTGATATTTGATCCCTATTAGCGTCAATTAAAAAGTTGTTTGAGATGTGATCTCCTAAGTCTTCCTTAACATAGTGTACTTCCACCAATCCTATAAGAAATAATTATACTCAAAACACATCAGATAATACCACGTTTCATTAAGTTCACTACACCTTCTAATATAAACCTATAACCCCTTTTCGGTAATGTAATCATCGCAACTTGTTGCATTAGATCCAGAAATTACAAAAACAAAAAGATAATACTTCCCCATCAGCGTAATAGTACAAACTACCTCCCATTATTCAACATACCAGAAACAGATTATCGTTTCTAGCATTAATTAACTATTCAACTGTTCAGACCTCTGTTGTTCAAACAAACTATATAATTTAATAAAAGTAATTAACAATTGTCAAAGAACGTTCCATATTCAACTATTCAGACCTCTGCTTCACATTACCCTCTGCGTCCTTTACATCCTGACATAGCCCAGCGAGCACGACTCTCTTTCACCCGCTTACTAAATCAAGGCATTAGTCAATTCTATCCACAAACCACTACTACCTAATAACATATTTTCATTGACCTTACTAGAAATAATTATTTTAATACCAATCTACTCAAACAATCCAATTCAACATTTCTCATCTCCCAATTAACCTACTTTCCTTTTAACACAGAAAACCCTCTACGATCTCTATTATCCTCTACCTCTGCCTTTCTATGTAATGGTACTTTAGCAGGTGACAAATTATTGTTAAGTTATAGTCAAAACAAATAAAACATCTATTCACAGGGAGGCCACTTTAATTACTATGTTATCCTATGCCTCCATGGGTTGGTAGGACAATCTCTTTCGTATAATCTTAACAATTCACCCAGTGATCTAGGTCAACAGCATCAATGTAACAGTTTTGCTTCCGTCCCTACATGGGCTTGAACCAGGGACTCTCTGCACACATCAACAACAGTCACCCTCGAAGCACCGTTATCCATCGGTTCACAAAATCTGTAGCCCTTGCAGAGCAAGTTAAACACCTACTTCAAGGTCTCAGAGCAAGTTACGTCACCAATCGAAACGCTACTAGTTCGCACCGCTAACTAGCTAGCCATTTCACACCAATAACACTCACCCCGCTTTTTACTTCCTCCTTTTCCGCAGCAACCAACGATCCAAATACACCAAACTTAACCTATTATGACACTCACAGCTCTCTCACGTTCAGCGAACCCCAGTTGCTAACACCCGCAGACCAACACCTGGAAACTCTCCAGACAACAAATAAAAACCATTCTCAAACAGCGTTCTGCATTTACCTCTATCGTAGGGTTTCCCAATTCCCAATGTTTCCCAATCCTAGATTGCTGATGTAGCTTCATGTTTGGTTCAGTGTCTCTGAATACGATATTGTGTCAGTAATATTTCTGTAGTGACCTCAGCTAAAAGTTTCTATATTCCTCAGTTAATGTTATCTTTCATACTCTGATTCCTTCCAACACTGCTTCATCCCTGGTGATTCCTTCACTTCATCACCTTAGCTCCGCAATGATAATTAGTTTAATGAGGGAAAAAGGTATTTGATCCCCTGCTGATTTTGTACGTTTGCCCACTGACAAAGAAATGATCAGTCTATAATTTTAATGGTAGGTTTATTTGAACAGTGAGAGACAGAATAACAACAAACAAATCCAGAAAAACACATGTCAAAAATGTTATAAATTGATTTGCATTTTAATGAGGGAAATAAGTATTTGACCCCTCTGCAAAACATGACTTAGTACTTGGTGGCAAAACCCTTGTTGGCAATCACAGAGGTCAGACGATTCTTGTAGTTGGCCACCAGGTTTGCACACATCTCAGGAGGGATTTTGTCCCACTCCTCTTTGCAGATCTTCTCCAAGTCATTAAGGTTTCGAGCCTGACGTTTGGCAACTCGGACATTCAGTTCCCTCCACAGATTTTCTATGGGATTAAGGTCTGGAGACTGGCTAGGCCACTCCAGGACCTTAATGTGCTTCTTCTTGAGCCACTCCTTTGTTGCCTTGGCCGTGTGTTTAGAGTCATTGTCATGCTGGAATACCCATCCACGACCCATTTTCAATGCCCTGGCTGAGGGAAGGAGGTTCTCACCCAAGAATTGACGGTATATGGCCCCGTTCATCGTCCCTTTGATGCGGTGAAGTTGTCCTGTCCCCTTAGCAGAAAAACACCCCCAAAGCATAATGTTTCCACCTCCATGTTTGTCGGTGGGGATGGTGTTCTTGGGGTCATAGGCAGCATTTCTCCTCCTCCAAACACAGCGACTTGAGTTGATGCCAAAGAGCTCGGTCTCATCTGACCACAACACTTTCACCCAGTTCTCCTCTGAATCATTCAGATTTTCATTGGCAAACTTCAGACGGGCATGTATGTGTGCTTTCTTGAGCAGGGGGACCTTGCGGGTGCTGCAGGATTTCAGTCCTTCACGGCGTAGTGTGTTACCAAATGTTTTCTTGGTGACTATGGTCCCAGCTGCCTTGAGATCATTGACAAGATCCTCCCGTGTAGTTCTAGGCTGATTACTCACCGTTCTCATGATCATTGCAACTCCACGAGGTGAGATCTTGCATGGAGCCCCAGGCCGAGGGAGATTGACAGTTATTTTGTGTTTCTTCCATTTGCGAATAATCGCACCAACTGTTGTCACCTTCTCACCAAGCTGCTTGGCGATGGTCTTGTAGCCCATTCCAGCCTTGTGTAGGTCTACAATCTTGTCCCTGACATCCTTGGAGAGCTCTTTGGTCTTGGCCATGATGGAGAGTTTGGAATCTGATTGATTGATTGCTTCTGTGGACAGGTGTCTTTTATACAGGTAACAAACTGAGATTAGGAGCATTCCCTTTAAGATTGTGCTCCTAATCTCAGCTCGTTACCTGTATAAAAGACACCTGGGAGCCAGATTTCTTTCTGATTGAGAGGGGGTCAAATACTTATTTCCCTCATTAAAATGCAAATAAATGTATAAAATTTTTGACATGCGTTTTTCTGGATTCTTTTGTTGTTATTCTGTCTCTCACTGTTCAAATAAACCTACCATTAAAATTATAGACTGATCATTTCTTTGTCAGTGGGCAAACGTACAAAATCAGCAGGGGATCAAATACTTTTTTCCCTCACTGTACATCTACGTTTGGGTGAGGAAGTTCATTCATACATATTATTCTAATTATTACTTTATAACCTCTCTAGTAATCGATTACATAAAAAATAAAAATAAAATTCATCCTATTTTCACATCTTCACATATTGAACGTTAGAAACTCCTAGGTACTCACATCAAACAATCCTTTCGTGTTTTTTTTAACGATTCTCAATCGACACCAATCAACTTCTTCAAACATACTCCCACCGGAACCAAAAAAACGGACTGTAGTTTCAAGGACACTGATCTTCCTCTCACCGGTTCTCTAACCTTCAGTCAAGCCTCCCATTAAAACATAGACATTTCCATTACACTCTAAAATAACCTCACTCCTCGATATTATATGATGGGCATTGATGTACGGAACCACAATATAATGTTCTATTAAAGATTATTATCGAAATGTATACCAAATTATCAAAACTTCTATAATTTATTATGCACCCTTCAGATTAAAATTACTTTCTGCTCTTTGTTCATAAAAATAGCCTATGTTGTTCCATTGCCCAATTACTTAACATCGTTACTTTTCTGTAACTTATCACTTTTAAAAATACCCTCTTGAGGATCCTCATTATCTGTCCATGCTGATAAATCACTGATATATGGTTCCCCAGAGACAAATCCTAATTTACTTAACATCCATTCGCACATTGTCTGATTTTCACTACTTTTAAAAGTGACTTGTTCTAAATGCGGATTTGTCTGTCATAATTTCGTCATTTCCCTTCTCTCTCTTTGAGGTAAATGAAGCTCTGATTTACTCTTAATGGTGACTGTCTTTCCAGATATCGGTCTACTAAGTTGGCTATCCATTATTTTTATTAATTCATGCAATATTAGTAATCAAATACTTGAATCAAATCCCCAACTTGATCTTTATTAAAATTTTGTTTGCCTATTTTGTCATAGGTGATCCATGATTCAACATGCATAATTGTATCTGTTCTGATTCTTTATGCAGTACGAGTTATTGTTCTCTCTCTCTTTCCTGACCATTTTGAGTAATTTCACAAAGGACTAATTCTTCCATGGGGCTTTTATAATATGGTTGAGGCCTTGAACCTCTTCACATCTATGATGATTATTTCACACCAAAGGACTTCAACCTATTTATCACACTTCATGATCTCGTCACATTGAGGACTTGAACCTCTGAGAACAACTTTATAATGTTTTTTTTTTTTACATTACAGGACTCAAACCTATCTTTATAATGCCGTACCCATTAAAAGACCCTACGCCCAATCTTGTTAAACCCACTCTCCTTCTCCTCTGTTGTTTTCTACTCATTACTCTGAACAAACCCTGTGTAGAATCATAGCACCATGTCATTGTCTAATTTGATATTTCTCCTTACATCTGTTTACGTACTTGAATACCACTCATCTGTTCCCCTAAAAAAAATATTGAATTTTAAACGTTCGTTAGAGCTCAGCTTTACCACAGATAAGCAGATTTGAACATAATAATAAAATGAAAGTCAGTTTACCTGTCACTGCATCCTGTTCATTCAGATGACAATCTGTTATGACGAGTTTCTCTGGTATCGAGTACTTCATAATGTAAGAGAATAGATAAACACTTAGATGGAGAGTTGATTCAGAGTTTATTTAATATTACAGTACTGGATTCGTATGACAAGCGGTACGGGCGTAGCCTATTGTCATCCGAATGACTTGCATAGAAAACCTCTCAGTTTATATAATTATTTCCGAGCTAATTCCATCCAACAGTTGCCAACCATTATTGAGTGTCACTCATCACCTACAATAGGATCCCCCTACATGGTACCGTGTTGCACCTTAGCCAGGATATTCCATCACATACTCCTTCTAAGATTAGCACAAGTGGCCCCCAAGATATCTATCTTGTCACGCAGACCTTCTGGCACCCACCAGTGACGGAAATAATTACATGGCGTGTCCTTATCCTCTCTCCCACATACAGCTCATGATCAAAGACATTATCATCCATGGCCTGGAGAAAAGTGACTTGTTCATGAGGGCACCTATCATAAACCTTCCATCTCCATGTGGAGAAAAATTCCTCAATCGGGTTAAGGAAAGGAGAGTATGGGGGTAAATACTGGGTGGTAAATTGTGCATGGGCCTGAAACCATGCTTGCTCGGATTTCATTGGACACTCTTTGCTGTTGCTGCCGCTGTCTTGGTCTGTGGCCTTGTCCTCTACCACGTTCCCCCACACCTCTCAAACGAGGCCCACGACCACCTCTCAGAAGGGGTGCTTGTCCCCTGCCATTCCTTTGACCAACACGTCTTCCTCGTCTTCCTCCCACCACTGCTTGACCTCTATTGTGACCTGGATCACCTGCCGGCTCCATGTTACAGTACGTATTGCTATATTGTTGCAAGTGGATCCCAATCAATCAATTCTTTATATACTCGTTCCATAATGTGAACTCAATCATCAGTAACAAGTTGGCAGAATTGGACAAGCAATTACAAGGGCCTGCATCCATACAGTGCAGTACTGTCAATACTGTAAATAGTCTGAAAAGGTGGTACATGGGACCATAGAAACGGTGTCTGATAAAGAATGATGATGAAATATTACATCCATAGATAATGTAGTCTAATTGGTTCATGCTCCACGCTAATTGGTGACAATGAATCTCGTTATCTTGAAACTTTCATGATCTAAACGTGGAATATTGTTTGTCTGTTTCCATACAACTATGCATTAAGAGTAATGAAACAGTTACTTATCATTTTGAGCAGTGGTATCAATTGATAGTTGGATAATTGTAATGAAATGAATAGACACTCATCTGAAATGTAATGTGTGAATTGCCTTTTGAAATAGTTGTACTTTGATGTTAAGTTGTGTCATATTGAACAGGTGATTTTTGTTAAATGAACAAATGATCTTAGTTTTATGTGTATTGTGTCCAAGCAATTGAAAACAGTGTTAGAGTTTTGAAAAATGTGCATTTTGATAATTGGTTGTGAGTTTTGTGTCTAGAGTTTTGAAAAATGACGTCAAGGTTCTGAAATTAGTGCCAAAGTGATTGTAAAAAACTGTAAAAACTAGCACTATCAAGACCTTAGAGCTCTTCCATAGCAACACTATCACTACATTAGAGCATTTCTATAACAGCAATGTTTAAGACATTACAGCACTTCTATAAAGGCACTATCAAGACATTAGATCACTTCTGTAACACCACTTTCAAGACACTAGATCACTTCTATATCAGCACCTTCAAGACATTAGAGCATTTTCAAGACATTAGAACACTTTCAAGACATCACAGCTCTTGTTGAGATACAACTAGTTTGGCGGCATTGCCTGTAGTGTTCATCTGAAGAGGCTTTAAGAATGAAGTTTACATCCTGCTCAGTGTCCTCCCACGACTCAATACCGCATCTATGCAGCTTTAATACGATCCAGAGAATCTGTCAAGGCGTGTCTCATGTCAAGAGGTAGAGGCCCTTCCTCTCTCTAACTTTAAATCATACAGGGACATGAGACCCTGCCTCTCCAATATCTAACTATTAAACCCAGACATCAGATCCTATCCAAAGAGAACTGGTTCCAACTGTTCAAATGAGAACCAGACTGTTTCACCAGAAACCAGAGAAAATGAGAAGAGCAAAGAATAGGAGGAGAGGAGGAGAGAAGAGGAGGAGAGGAGGAGAGAATGAGAGGAGAGAAGGAGAGGAGGAGTACTGTGTAATGTGTGAGTGAAAACCTCAACAGAACAATTTGTCAGTTCAACCCTGTTATCACTGAACCACTGAACAATTAGAAATGAATCTCCTGTGATAATATTGTATTTCCTGCTCTGAGACCAAGAAAAACGCATCAGGGGTTACTTTGGACACTCTAAGTGAGTGTTGGCTAGGGGGACGACCATGGGAATTTGGGGTTTGTGTATGTATGTGTGTGTGTGTGTGTGTGTGTGTGTGTGTGTCTGTGTGTGTGTGTGTGTGAGTCTGTCTGTGTGTGTGTGTGTGTGTGTGTGTGTGTGTCTGTGTGTGTGTGTGTGTGTGTGTGTGTGTGTCTGTGTCTGTGTGTGTGTGTGTGTGTGTGTGTGTGTGTCTGTGTGTGTGTGTGTGTGTGTGTGTGTGTATGTATGTGTGTGTGTGTGTTGTGTGTGTGTGTGTGTGTGTGTGTGTGTGTGTGTGTGTTGTGTGTGTGTGTGTGTGTGTGTGTGTGTGTGTGTGTCTGTGTCTGTGTCTGTGTGTGTGTGTGTGTGTGTGTGTGTGTGTGTGTGTGTGTGTGTGTGTGTGTCTGTGTCTGTGTCTGTGTGTTGTGTGTGTGTGTGTGTGTGTGTGTGTGTGTGTGTGTGTGTGTTTTGTTAGCTCTGTGAAGGCTTTTTTGCTTTATCTCCAGCCATCAGAGAGCCATGTGAAAACATTTGAAATATTCTCAGAGAGAGAAGTAGGAATCGTGAGTGATCTTCAGAACTAAGACTTTACTGATCCCTGACTGGGAAATACAGGCTTATATAAAATAGAGAAGAACCAGAGCTTGATGTGTAATACATCTTCCTGGAATGGAATGGTCAATAACCAAGAGAAAACATGTTTTTTATTATGTTACGTAGATTGACGCACCAATCAACTCTAGGGGTTTTAGTATACTTTTTAAAGAGGATTTATAGCAAGAGAAAACTACAGGAACGTAAGTAGATGATTGGTAAATTAAATAATATGTATTTCATAAACCCAACAAACACTCTCTTCAACAGAAATAAAAGGATAACAAATTAATAACCCCCACTAATAATATAAATTCAATGAATCATTTTCTACAAACCCAAATATTAAATAAACCTTTTCAGTGACCCAATAACCTTATTTAACTTTATTGTTTTGTTTAAATTCAGGTTCAGCTATAGTCACCAAGTGGAAATGATCCCTTCTTTCTTTTCCCGTGTCGATTCACTTTAGTTCATTCAGCTCAGTTTGTAGTCTATACTCAAATAATCCCCTCCCATAAAATAAAAGGTAAGTGACAATAAGGAAACAAGGACGGATCTCACCAGAGTTTGGAAGGCGAGTCCGCATTTATGAAACTTTCTCCTCAATCAACAGACTGCAGTTTTCTTCTCGCAAGCAAGGGGCACCACCAAGCAAGCGGCACCATGAAGACCAAGGAGCTCTCCAAACAGCTCAGGGACAAAGTTGTGGAGAAGTACAGATCAGGGTTGGGTTATAAAAAAATATCCAAAACTTTGACCATCCCACGGAGTACCATTAAATCCATTATTAAAATATGGAAAGAATATGGCACCACAACAAACCTGCCAAGAGAGGGCCGCCCACCAAAACTCACGGACCAGACAAGGAAGCCATTAATCAGAGTCAACAAAGAGACCAAAGATAACCCTGAAGGAGCTGTAAAGCTCCACAGCGGAGATTGGAGTATCTGTCCATAGGACCACTTTAAGCCGTACACTCCACCGAGCTGGGCTTTACGGAAGAGTGGCCAGAGAAAAAGCCATTGTTTAAAGAAAAAAATAAGCAAACACGTTTGGTGTTCACCAAAAGGCATGTGGGAGACTCTCCAAACATATGGAAGAAGGTACTCTGGTCAGATGAGACTAACATTGAGCTTTTTGGCCATCAAGGAAAACGCTATGTCTGGCGCAAACCCAACACCTCTCATCACCCCGAGAACACCATCCCCACAGTGAAGCATGGTGGTGGCAGCAATCATGCTGTGGGGATGTTTTTCATCGGCAGGGACTGGGAAACGGGTCAGAATTGAAGCAATGATGGATGGCGCTAAATACAGGGAAATTATTGAGGGAAACCTGTTTCAGTCTTCCAGAGATTTGAGACTGGGACGGAGGTTCACCTTCCAGCAGGACAATGACCCTAAGCATACTGCTAAAGCAACACTCGAGTGGTTTAAGGGGAAACATTTAAATGTCTTGGAATGGCCTAGTCAAAGCCCAGACCTCAATCTAATTGAGAATCTGTGGTATGACTTAAAGATTGCTGTACACCAGCGGAACCCATCCAACTTGAAGGAGCTGGAGCAGTTTTGCCTTAAAGAATGGGCAAAAATCCTAGTGGATAGATGTGCCAAGTTTATAGAGACATACCCCAAGAGACTTGCAGCTGTAATTGCTGCAAAAGGTGGTTCTACAAAGTTTGGGGGGGTGAATAGTTATGCACGCTCAAGTATTCCGTTTTTTGTCTTATTTCTTGTTTGTTTCAAAATAAAAAGTGGTAGGCATGTTGTGTAAATCAAATGATACAAACCCCAAAAGTATCCATTCTAATTCCATGTTGTAAGGCAACAAAATAGGAAAAATGCCAAGGGGGGTGAATACTTTCGCAAGCCACTGTAAAACCCTTGGGTGGCGAGTTGATACATTTCCAAGTCTGGAAGGTTAAAACCACCCTCAGACTTAGGAAGATGTAAAACATTCATTTTTATTCTATGAATTGTATTTGCCCATATAAAGTCTATGACCAACTTTATAATTTTTTTTAAAATTATTACCGAAAATAAAAACAAAAAATCCAGAAAATCACATTGAATGATTTGTAAGTAATTAATTAGCATTTTATTGCATGACATACGTATTTGATCACCTACCAACCATTAAGAATTCCGGCTCTCACAGACCTGTTAGTTTTTCTTTAAAAAGCCCTCCTGTTCTCCACTCATTACCTGTATTAACTGCACCTGTTTGAACTCGTTACCTGTATAAAAGAGACCTGTCCACACACTCAATCAAACAGACTCCAACCTCTCCACAATGGCCAAGACCAGAGAGCTGTTTAAGGACATCAGGGATACAATTGTAGACCTGCACAAGGCTAGGATGGGCTACAGGACAAAAGGCAAGCAGCTTGGTGAGAAAGCAACAACTGTTGGCGCAATTATTATAAAATGGAAGAAGTTCAAGATGACGGTCAATCACCCTCGGTCTGGGGCTCCATGCAAGATCTCACCTTGTGGGGCATCAATGATCATGAGGGAGGTGAGTGATCAGCCCAGAACTACACGGCAGGACCTGGTCAATGACCTGAAGAGAGCTGGGACCACAGTCTCAAAGAAAACCATTAGTAACACACTACGAAGTCATGGATTAAAATCCTGCAGCTCACGCAAGGTCACCCTGCTCAAGCCAGCGCATGTCCAGGCCCGTCTGAAGTTTGCCAATGACCATCTGGATGATCCAGAGGAGGAATGGGAGAAGGTCATGTGGTGTGATGAGATAAAAATAGAGCTTTTTGGTCTAAACTCCACTCGCCGTGTTTACAGGAAGAAGAAGGATGAGTACAACCCCAAGAACACCATCCCAACCGTGAAGCAAGGAGGTGGAAACATCATTCTTTGGGGATGCTTTTCTGCAAAGTGGACAGGACGACTGCACCGTATTGAGGGGAGGATGGATGGGGCCATGTGTATCGCGAGATCTTGGCCAACAACCTCCTTCTCTCAGTAAGAGCATTGAAGATGGGTCGTGGCTGGGTCTTCCAGCATGACAATGACCCGAAACACACAGCCAGGGCAACTAAGGAGTGGCTCCGTAAGAAGCATCTCGAGGTCCTGGAGTGGCCTAGCCAGTCTCCAGACCTGAACCCAATAGAAAATCTTTGGAGGGAGCTGAAAGTCCGTATTGCCCAGCGACAGCCCCGAAACCTGAAGGATCTGGAGAAAGTCTGTATGGAGGAGTGGGCCAAAATCCCTGCTGCAGTGTGTGCAAACCTGGTCAAGACCTACAGGAAACGTATGATCTCTGTAATTGCAGACAAAGGTTTCTGTACCAAATATTAAGTTCTGCTTTTCTGATGTATCAAATACTTATGTCATGCAATAAAATGCAAATGAATTACTTAAAAATCATACAATGTGATTTTCTGGATTTTTGTTTTAGAATCCGTCTCTCACAGTTGAAGTGTACCTATGATAAACATTACAGACCTCTACATGCTTTGTAACAAGGAAAACCTGCAAAAGTTCTCCCCACTGTATATACATATACAGTGAGGGAAAAAAGTATTTGATTCCCTGCTCATCTGACCACAACACTTTCACCCAGTTCTCCTCTGAATCATTCAGATGTTCATTGGCAAACTTCAGATGGGCCTGTATATGTGCTTTCTTGAGCAGGGGGACCTTGCAGGCGCTGCAGGATTTCAGTCCTTCACGGCGTATTGTGTTACCAATTGTTTTCTTGGTGACTATGGTCCTAGCTGCCTTGAGATCATTGACAAGATCCTCCCGTGTAGTTCTTGGCTGATTCCTCACCGTTCTCATGATCATTGCAACTCCACAAGGAAAGATCTTACATGGAGCCCCAGGCCGAGGGAGATTGACAGTTCATTTGTGTTTCTTCCATTTGCGAATAATCGCACCAACTGTTGTCACCTTCTCACCAAGCTGCTTGGCGATGGTCTTGTAGCCCATTCCAGCCTTGTGTAGGTCTACAATCTTGTCCCTGACATCCTTGGAGAGCTCTTTGGTCTTGGCCATGTTGGAGAGTTTGGAATCTGATTGATTGATTGCTTCTGAGGACAGGTGTCTTTTATACAGGTAACAAACTGAGATTAGGAGCACTCCCTTTAAGAGTGTGCTCCTAATCTCAGCTCGTTACCTGTATAAAAGACAACTGGGAGCCAGAAATCTTTCTGATTGAGTGGGGGTCAAATACTTATTTCCCTCATTAAAATGCAAATCAATGTATAACATTTTTGAAATGCTTTTTTCTGGATTTTTGTTTTGTTATTCTGTCTCTCACTGTTCAAATAAACCTACCATTAAAATTATAGACTGATCATTTCTTTGTCAGTGGGCAAACGTACAAAATCAGCAGGGGATCAAATACTTTTTCCCTCACTGTATATGTATGAGAGAGAGAGAGAGAGAGAGAGAGAGAGAGAGAGAATCACCAGATGGTGCCACAAAGTATTTTTTAAGGTAGTAAGGTTCCACCTCCGTCATTCGGTCACATCATTGCCATTGTTATCATTCCACAGACGCCACATTGATGTCCAGAAGTAGAACAGGAGCAACTGTTTCACCCAGTGATGTAATCGAGTCACCAAACCTCTAGTCACCCTCACTTCTGGTTTTCACTTCCAGTTTTGTTTGTTTAATTGGATTATCCACAATTCAATTTGTGCTGGGAAGAGCATTAGGGGGATGTTCACTAAGGTGCAACATGATGGCCTCTAGGCCGCCCTGAAGGGGGATGTTCACTAAGGTGCAACATGATGGCCTCTAGGCCGCCCTGAAGGGGGATGTTCACTAAGGTGCAACATGATGGCCTCTAGGCCGTTCACTAAGGTGCAACATGATTGCCTCTAGGCCGCCCTGAAGGGGGGATGTTTCACTAAGGTGGCAACATGATGGCTCTAGGCCGCCCTGAAGGGGGATGTTCACTAAGGTGCAACATGATGGCCTCTAGGCCGCCCTGAAGGGGGATGTTCACTAAGGTGCAACATGATGGCCTCTAGGCCGCCCTGAAGGGGGATGTTCACTAAGGTGCAACATGATGGCCTCTAGGCCGCCCTGAAGGGGGATGGTTGTATATAGACTGGTAACATCAAAATTACACAGAATTTTCAAGTATATGGTCCACATATTTCTTTTTCTCTCCAATATTCTCCTAATTCTGAGATATTTGGATGACATTTTCATGATCTATACGGGACCTAGGAAGAACTCTTGGAATTCCATGCCTATCTAAACTCTATGAATGAGCACCTTTGTTTCACCATTAACTATGACCTATCGCAAAGCAGTTTTCTTGATGTGATGGTTATTAAGGACAACACCTCCCTCTCTACAGATCTCTCTAGGAGACCTACAGACAGGAACACCCTCCTTGGAGGTGACAGCTTTCATCCACCTCCACTTATTAAAAGTCTCCCTGTAAGGCATTTCAGCCACATCAGAAGAAGATGCAGCTCTGATGCTTCTTACCTGAAACAGACCACGGACCTCACACAGAGGTTTAAGGAAAAGGGGGTACAAAGACAATTAGGTAAAACATGCCAATGATCATTTTGAAGGGCTAACACAGTTGGAAAAGCCTTCAACCAAAAGTTAAAGAAAAAACAGAACGTGTCCCCTTAAGCATCACCCAATACTCACCATTGGGGAAGGCATTTAAGGACATTATCAGGAAGCACTGGTACATTATTAATACTGACCCACAATTGAAACCCATCTTTAAATGTACCCCACACATTCTTTTACCACTGGCCCTTTGTGTTTTACAATAAGTGCACTCTGCTACATGAGTACGCTGGTATTACCGTTGCTGTCCTTTCAGCATCGCAAACCTGTCAAACAATGAAGGTCTAGGTCCAATAGGTTATCACTGAAAGACTAGGTCCAATAGGTTACCACTGAAGCTCTAGGTCCAATAGGTTACCACTGAAGGTCCAATAGGTTACCACTGAAAGACTAGGTCCAATAGGTTACCACTGAAGGTCTAGTCCAATAGGTTACCACTGAAGGTCCAATAGGTTACCACTGAAGGTCCAATAGGTTACCACTGCAGGTCCAATAGGTTACCACTGAAGGTCCAATAGGTTACCAATGAAGGCCCAATAGGTTACCACTGAAGGTCCAATAGGTTACCACTGAAGGTCCAATAGGTTACCACTAAAGGTCTAGGTCCAATAGGTTACCACTGAAGGTCCAATAGGTTACCACTGAAGGTAAAATCGGTTACCAAAGAAGGTCCAATAGGTTACCACTGAAGGTCCAATAGGTTACCACTGAAGCTCTAGGTCCAATAGGTTACCACTGAAGGTCCAATAGGTTACCACTGAAAGTCTAGGTCCAATAGGTTACCACTGAAGGTCCAATAGGTTACCACTGAAGGTCTACGTCCAATAGGTTACCACTGAAGGCCCAATAGGTTACCACTGAAGGTCCAATAGGTTACCACTGAAGTTCCAATAGGTTACCATGAAGGTCCAATGGGTTACCATGAAAGGTACAATGGGTTTACCACTGAAGGTCCAATAGGTTCCCAAAAGGGAATACCTGGGTCCAATAGGTTACCATGAAGGTTCCAATAGTTTACCACTGAAGGTCCAATAGGTTACCCCCACTGAAGGTCCAATAGTTACCACTAAGGTCCAATAGGTTACCATGAAGGTCCAATAGGTTACCACTGAAGGTCAAATAGGTTCCCAACTAAAGGGCCAATCAATGTTACCATTGAAGGTCCAATAGGTTACCATGAAGGTCCAATAGGTTACACTGAAGGTCCAATAGGTTACCATGAAGGCCCAAATGGGTTTACCACTGAAGGTCCTTTTGGTTACCACTAAAGGTTTCCAATAGGTTACCCAAAAAAGGGGTCAATATTAGGGTTACCACTGAAGGTCCAATAGGTTACCAAAGGAAGGTCTAAGGCCCAAATAGGTTACCACTGAAGGCCCAAATAGGTTACCACTGAAGGTCCAATGGGTTTTACCACTGAAAAGACCTGAGGTCCAATAGGTTACCATGAAGGTCCAATAGTTTACCACGAAGGTCCATAGGTTACCACCTGAAGGCCCCAATAGTTTCCCAACTAAAGGGTTTCCAATAGGTTCCACTGAAGGTCAATAGGTTACCACTGAAGGTCCAATGGGTTTAAACCACTAAAGGTCAATAGGTTACAATGAAGCCTGGGTCCAATAGGTTACCATTGAAGGTCAATAGGTTACCACTGAAGGTCCAAAGGTTACCACTGAAGATCCAATAGGTTACCACTGAAGTCAATGGGTTTAAACCACTAAAGGGTCCAATAGGTTACCACTGAAGTGTCCAATAGGTTCCCACTGAAGTCCAATAGGGTTACCAATGAAGGTCCAATAGGTTACCACTGAAGGTCCAATAGGTTACCACTGAAGGTCCAATAGGTTACCACTGAAGGTCCAATAGGTTTACCACTGAAGGTCCAATTGGTTACCACTGAAGGTCCAATAGGTACCACTGAAGGTCCAATAGGTTACCAGCTGCAATAGGTACCACGAAGGTCATAGGTTACCACTGATCTGACAAGTCCAATAGTTACCACTGAAGGTCCAATAGGTTACCACTGAAGGTCCAATAGGTTACCACTGAAGGTCCAATAGGTTACCACTGAAGGTCCAATAGGTTACCACTGAGGTCCAATAGGTAACCAATGAAGTCTAGTCCAAAGGTTACCACTGAAGGTCCAATGGTTACCACTGAAGAACTGGGTCCAATAGGTTACCCCTAAAGGTCCAATAGGTTACCACTGAAGGTCCAATAGGTTACCACTGAAGGTCCAATAGGTTACCACTGAAGGTCCAATAGGTTACCACTGAAGGTCCAATAGGTTACCACTGAAGGTCCAATAGGTTACCACTGAAGGTCCAACATGAGGTTTACCACTGAAGGTCCAATAGGTTACCACTGAAGACCTGGGTCCAATGGGTTTACCACTGAAGGTCCAATAGGTTTACCACTGAAGGTCCAATAGGTTACCACTGAAGATTTAATAGGTTACCACTAAGGTTCCAATAGGTTACCACTGAAGGCCCCATAGGTTACCACGAAGGTCCAATAGGTTACCACTGAAGGTCCAGTAGGTTACCACTGAAGGTCCAATGGTTAGGTCCACCACTGAAGCAACCCTGGGTACAATAGGTTACCACTGAAGGTCCAATAGTTTACCACAGAAGGTCCAATAGGTTACCACTGAAGGTCCAATAGGTTACACTGAAGGTCCAATAGGTTACCACTGAAGGTCCAATAGTTACCAAAGGTTACCACTGAAGGTCCAATAGGTTACCACTGAAGGTCAAATAGGTTACAACTGAAGCTCTAGATCCAATAGGTTACCAATGAAGGTTCAATAGGTTACCACTGAAGGTCCAATAGGTTACCACTGAAGGTCCAATAGGTTGCCACTGAAGGTCCAATAGGTTACCACTGAAGGTCCTTTAGGTTACCACTGAAAGTCCAAATAGTTACCACTGAAGGTCCTATAGGTTACCACTGAAGGTCCAATAGGTTACCACTGATGGTCCAATCGGTTACCACTGAAGGTCCAGTAGGTTACCACTGAAGGTCCAATAGGTTACCACTGAAGACCTGGGTCCAATAGGTTACCACTGAAGGTCCAATAGTTTACCAGGCTCTGTCGCAGCCGGCCGCGACCGGGAGACTCATGGGCGGCGCACCAATTGGCCCAGCGTCGTCCAGGGTTAGGGGAGGGAATGGCCGGCAGGGATGTAGCTCCAGTTGATAGAGCATGGCGTTTGCAACGCCAGGGTTGTGGGTTGATTCCCACGGGGGGCCAGTATAAAAAAAAAAAAAAAAAAAAAAGATCTATTCACTAACTGTAAGTCGCTCTGGATAAGAGCGTCTGCTAAATGACTAAAATGTAAATGTAAATGTTACCACTGAAGGTCCAATAGGTTACCACTGAAGGTCCAATAGGTTACCACTGAAGGTCCAATAGGTTACCACTGAAGGTCCAATAGGTTACCACTTAAGGTCCAATAGGTTACCACTGAAGGTCCAATAGGTTACCACTGAAGGTCCAATAGGTTACCACTGAAGGTCCAATAGGTTGCCACTGAAGGTCCAATAGGTTACCACTAAAAGGTCCTTTAGGTTACCACTGAAAGTCCAAATAGTTACCACTGAAGGTCCTATAGGTTACCACTGAAGGTCCAATAGGTTACCACTGATGGTCCAATCGGTTACCACTGAAGGTCCAGTAGGTTACCACTGAAGGTCCAATAGGTTACCACTGAAGACCTGGGTCCAATAGGTTACCACTGAAGGTCCAATAGTTTACCACTGAAGGTCCAATAGGTTACCACTGAAGGTCCAATAGGTTACCACTGAAGGTCCAATAGGTTACCACTGAAGGTCCAATAGGTTACCACTTAAGGTCCAATAGGTTACCACTGAAGGTCCAATAGGTTACCACTGAAGGTCCAATATGTTACCACTGAAGGTCAAATAGGTTACAACTGAAGCTCTAAATCCAATAGGTTACCATTGAAGGTTCAATAGGTTACCACTGAAAGTCCAATAGGTTACCACTGAAGGTCCAATAGGTTGCCAATGAAGGTCCATAGTTTACCAATTAAGGTCCATTAGGTTACCACTGAAGGTCCAATAGGTTACCACTGAAGGTCCAATAGGTTACCACTGAAGGTACAATAGGTTACCACTGAAGACCTGGGTCCAATAGGTTACCCCTGAAGGTCCAATAGGTTACCACTGAAGGTCCAATAGGTTACCACTGAAGGTCCAATAGGTTACCACTGAAGGTACAATAGGTTACCACTGAAGGTCCAATAGGTTACCACTGAAGGTCCAATAGGTTACCACTGAAGGTACAATAGGTTACCACTGAAGGTCCAATAGGTTACCACTGAAGACCTGGGTCCAATAGGTTACCACTGAAGGTCCAATAGTTTACCACTGAAGGTCCAATAGGTTACCACTGAAGATTTAATAGGTTACCACTAAAGGTCCTATAGGTTACCGCTGAAGGTCCAATAGGTTACCAAAGAAGGTCCAATAGGTTACCACTGAAGGTCCAGTAGGTTACCACTGAAGGTCCAATAGGTTACCACTGAAGACCTGGGTACAATAGGTTACCACTGAAGGTCCAATAGTTTACCACAGAAGGTCCAATAGGTTACCACTGAAGGTCCAATAGGTTACAACTGAAGGTCCAATAGGTTACCACTGAAGGTCCAATAGGTTACCACTGAATGTCCAATAGGTTACCACTGAAGGTCAAATAGGTTACAACTGAAGCTCTAGATCCAATAGGTTACCAATGAAGGTTCAATAGGTTACCACTGAAGGTCCAATAGGTTACCACTGAAGGTCCAATAGGTTGCCACTGAAGGTCCAATAGGTTACCACTGAAGGTCCTTTAGGTTACCACTGAAAGTCCAAATAGTTACCACTGAAGGTCCTATAGGTTACCATGAAGGTCCAATAGGTTACCACTGATGGTCCATCGGTTTACCAACTGAAGGTCAGTAGGTTACCACGAAGGTCCAATAGGTTACCACTGAAGACCTGGGTCCAATAGGTTACCACTGAAGGTCCAATAGTTTACCACTGAAGGTCCAATAGGTTACCACTGAAGGTCCAATAGGTTACCACTGAAGGTCCAATAGGTTACCACTGAAGGTCCAATAGGTTACCACTTAAGGTCCATAGGTTACCACTGAAGGTCCAATAGGTTACCACTGAAGGTCCCCAATAGGTTACCAATGAAGGTCCAATAGGTTGCCACTGAAGGTCCAATAGGTTACCACTGAAGGTCATTTAGGTTACCACTGAAAGTCCAAATAAGTTACCAGTTTTTTTTTACCACTGAAGGTCCTATAGGTTACCACTGATGGTCCAATCGTGTACCACTGAAGGTCCAGTAGGTTACCACTGAAGGTCCAATAGGTTACCAACTGAAGACCTGGGTCAATAGGTTACCATGAAGGTCCCAATAGTTACCACTGAAGGTCCAATAGGTACCACTGAAGTCCAATAGGTTACCACTGAAGGTCCAATAGGTTACCCTGAAGGTCCAATAGGTTACCACTTAAGTCCCAATAGGTTACCACTTGAAGGTCCAATAGGTTACCACTGAAGGTCCAATATGTTACCACTGAAGGTCAAAATAGGTTACAACTGAAGCTCTAAATCCAATAGGGTTACCATTGAAGGTCAATAGGTTACCACTGAAAGTCCAATAGGTTACACTGAAGGTCCAATAGGTTTGCCACTGAAGGTCCATAGTTACCATTAAGGTCCATTAGGTTACCACTGAGGTCCAATAGGTTTACCACTGAAGGTCCAATAGGTTACCACTGAAGGGACAATAGGTTACCACTGAAGGTCCAATAGGTTACCACTGAAGGTCCAATAGGTTACCACTGAAGGTCCAATAGGTTACCACTGAAGGTCCAATAGGTTACCACTGAAGACCTGGGTCCAATAGGTTACCACTGAAGGTCCAATAGTTTACCACTGAAGGTCCAATAGTTTACCACTGAAAGTCCAATAGGTTACCACTGAAGGTCCAATAGGTTACCACTTAAGGTCCAATAGGTTACCACTTAAGGTTCAATAGGTTACCACTGAAAGTCCAATAGGTTACCACTGAAGGTCCAATAGGTTGCCACTGAAGGTCCATAGTTTACCAATTAAGGTCCATTAGGTTACCACTGAAGGTCCAATAGGTTACCACTGAAGGTCCTATAGGTTACCACTGAAGGTCCAATAGGTTACCACTGATGATCCAATAGGTTACCACTGAAGGTCCAATAGGTTACCACTGAAGGTCCAATAGGTTACCGCTGAAGGTCCAATAGGTTACCACTGAAGGTCCAATAGGTTACCACTGAAGGTCCAATAGGTTACCACTGAAGGTCCAATAGGTTACCACTGAAGGTCCAATAGGTTACCACTGAAGGTCCATCAGGTTACCACTGAAGTTCCAATAGGTTACCACTGAAGGTCCTATAGGTTACCACTGAAGGTCCAATAGGTTACCACTGATGGTCCAATAGGTTACCACTGAAGGTCCAATAGGTTACAGCTGAAGGTCCAATAGGTTACCACTGAAGGTCCAATAGGTTACCACTGAAGGTCCAATAGGTTACCAAAGAAGGTCTAGGTCCAATAGGTTACCACTGAAGGTCCAATAGGTTACCACTGAAGGTCCAATAGGTTACCACTGAAGGTCCAATAGGATACCACTGAAGGTCCAATAGGTTACCACTGAAGGTCCAATAGGTTACCACTGAAGGTCCAATATGTTCCCACTGAAGGTCCAGTAGGTTACCACTGAAGGTCCAATAGGTTACCACTGAAGACCTGGGTCCAATAGGTTACCACTGAAGGTCCATTTGCCCCAATAGGGTTACCACTGAAGGGCCAATAGTTTACCACAGAAGGTTCCAATAGGTTACCACTGAAGGGCCAATAGTTTACCACTGAAGGGTCCAATAGTTTTACCACAGAAGGTCCAATAGGTTACCACTGAAGGGCCAATAGTTTACCACTGAAGGTCCAATAGGTTACCACTGAAGGTCCAATGGGTTACAACTGAAGGTCCAATAGGTTACCACTGAAGACCTGGGTCCAATAGGTTACCACTGAAGGTCCAATAGTTTACCACAGAAGGTCCAATAGGTTACCACTGAAGGGCCAATAGTTTACCACTGAAGGTCCAATTGTTTACCACAGAAGGTCCAATAGGTTACCACTGAAGGGCCAATAGTTTACCACTGAAGGTCCAATAGGTTACCACTGAAGGTCCAATAGGTTACAACTGAAGGTCCAATAGGTTACCACTGAAGGTCCAATAGTTTACCACTGTAGGTCAAATAGGTTACAACTGAAGCTCTAGATCCAATAGGTTACCACTGAAGGTCCAATAGGTTGCCTCTGAAGGACCAATAGGTTACCACTGAAGGTCCATTAGGTTACCACTGAAAGTCAATTAGGTTACAACTTAAGGTTCAATAGTTTACCACTGAAGGCCCAATAGGTTACCACTGAAGGCTCAATAGGTTACCACTGAAGGTCCAATAGGTTACCACTGAAGGCCCAATAGGTTACTACTGAAGGTCCAATAGGTTACCACTGAAGGTCCAATAGGTTACCACTGAAGGTCCAATAGGTTACCACTGAAGGTCCAATAGGTTACCACTGAAGGTCCAATAGGTTACCACTGAAGGTCCAATAGGTTACCATTGAAGGTCCAATAGGTTACCACTGAAGGTCCAATAGGTTACCACTGAAGGTCCAATAGGTTACCGCTGAAGGTCCAATAGGTTACCACTGAAGGTCCAATAGGTTACCACTGAAGGTCCAATAGGTTACCACTGAAGGTCCAATAGGTTACCAAAGAAAGTCCAATAGGTTACCACTGAATGTCCAATAGGTTACCACTGAAGGTCCAATAGGTTACCACTGAAGGTCCAATACGATACCACTGAAGGTCCAATAGGTTACCACTGAAGGTCCAATAGGTTACCACTGAAGGTCCAATAGGTTACCACTGAAGGTCCAATAGGTTACCACTGAAGGTCCAATAGGTTACCACTGAAGCTCTAGATCCAATAGGTTACCACTGAAGGTCCAATAGGTTACCACTGAAGGCTCAATAGGTTACCACTGAAGGTCCAATAGGTTACCACTGAAGGCCCAATAGGTTACTACTGAAGGTCCAATAGGGTTACCCACTGAAGGTCCAATAGGGTTACCACTGAAGGTCCAATAGGTTACCACTGAAGGTTCCAATAGGTTTACCACTGAAGGTCCAATAGGTTACCACTGAAGGTCCATAGGTTACCATTGAAGGTCCCAATAGGTTACCACTGAAGGTCCAATAGGTACCACTGAAGGTCCAATAGGTTACCGCTGGAAGGTCCAATAGGTTACCACTGAAGGTCCAATAGGTTACCACTGAAGGTCCAATAGGTTACCAACTGAAGGTCCAATAGGTTACCACTGAAGGTCCAATAGGTTACCACTGAAGCTCTAGATCCAATAGGTTACCACTGAAGGTCCAATAGGTTACCACTGAAGGTCCAATAGGTTACCGCTGAAGGTCCAATAGGTTACCAACTGAAGGTCCAATAGGTTACCACTGAAGGTCCAATAGGTTACCATTGAAGGTCCAATAGGTTACCACTGAAGGTCCAATAGGTTACCACTGAAGGTCCAATAGGTTACCGCTGAAGGTCCAATAGGTTACCACTGAAGGTCCAATAGGTTACCACTGAAGGTCCAATAGGTTACCACTGAAGGTCCAATAGGTTACCACTGAAGGTCCAATAGGTTACCACTGAAGCTCTAGATTCCAATAGGTTACCACTGAAGGTCCAATAGGTTACCACTGAAGGTCCAATAGGTACCACTGAAGCTCTAGGTCCAATAGGTTACCACTGAAGGTCCAATAGGTTACCACTGAAAAGACTAGGTCCAATAGGTTACCACTGAAGCTCTAGGTCCAATAGGTTACCACTGAAGCTCTAGGTCCAATAGGTTACCACTGAAGCTCTAGATCCAATAGGTTACCACTGAAAGACTAGGTCCAATAGGTTACCACTGCAGGTCCAATAGGTTACCACTGAAGGTCCAATAGGTTACCACTGAAGGTCCAATAGGTTACCACTGAAGGTCCAATAGGTTACCACTGAAGGTCCAATAGGTTACCACTGAAGCTCTAGATCCAATAGGTTACCACTGAAGGTCCAATAGGTTACCACTGAAGGTCCAATAGGTTACCGCTGAAGGTCCAATAGGTTACCACTGAAGGTCCAATAGGTTACCACTGAAGGTCCAATAGGTTACCATTGAAGGTCCAATAGGTTACCACTGAAGGTCCAATAGGTTACCACTGAAGGTCCAATAGGTTACCGCTGAAGGTCCAATAGGTTACCACTGAAGGTCCAATAGGTTACCACTGAAGGTCCAATAGGTTACCACTGAAGGTCCAATAGGTTACCACTGAAGGTCCAATAGGTTACCACTGAAGCTCTAGATCCAATAGGTTACCACTGAAGGTCCAATAGGTTACCACTGAAGGTCCAATAGGTTACCACTGAAGCTCTAGGTCCAATAGGTTACCACTGAAGGTCCAATAGGTTACCACTGAAAGACTAGGTCCAATAGGTTACCACTGAAGCTCTAGGTCCAATAGGTTACCACTGAAGCTCTAGGTCCAATAGGTTACCACTGAAGCTCTAGATCCAATAGGTTACCACTGAAAGACTAGGTCCAATAGGTTACCACTGAAGCTCTAGGTCCAATAGGTTACCACTGAAGCTCTAGGTCCAATAGGTTACCACTGAAGCTCTAGATCCAATAGGTTACTACTGAAGGTCCAATAGGTTACCACTGAAAGACTAGTTCCAATAGGTTACCACTGAAGCTCTAGGTCCAATAGGTTACCACTGAAGCTCTAGATCCAATAGGTTACCTCAGAAGGTCCAATAGGTTACCACTGAAGCTCTAGATCCAATAGGTTACCTCAGAAGGTCCAATAGGTTACTACTGAAGGTCCAATAGGTTACCACTGAAGCTCTAGATCCAATAGGTTACCTCAGAAGGTCCAATAGGTTACCACTGAAGGTCCAATAGTTTACCACTGAAGGTCCAATAGGTTACTACTGAAGGTCCAATAGGTTACCTCAGATATTTATAGGCGGGAACCTGATCAATGGGAGAACCATTCAATGAATAAATATCTAGCCCATCAGATTTTTGTTGTTGTGGAGAATTACATATATTTAGTCTTGCCCACATTAAGTACAAGTTTGAAACCAACCAGGATTTTTTGTAAGGTAACAAGGTCAGATTTCAGTTCTAACCACGTCTGTTCTACAGTTGGGGTAATGGCTTACATGACAGTATCGTCTGCATACAGATGAATATTACAAGTTTTAACAGATAAACCAATATTATTTATAGAAATACAAAAATATAAGTGTAACATGTAAAGTGTTGGTCCTTTGTTTCATGAGCTGAAATAAAATATGGATGCCTGATGAAGACCTAAGGGTGGAAACGTTGTTATAAATAAATATCACTGGGGAGCATGAGCAGCAGTGTGTTGTCCTTTCTGTTTCCCTGAAATAAAAGATCCCAGAAAAAGCATATTTCTCTCAAATTTTGTGCACAAATTTGTTTACATCCCTGTTAGTGGTAATTTATCCTTTGCCAAGATAACCCATCCACCTGACAGGTGTGGCATATCAAGAAGCTGATTAAACAGCATGATCATTACACAGGTGCACCTTGTGCTGGGGACAATAAAAGGCCACTCTAAAATGTTCTGTTTTGTCACACAACACAATGCCACAGATGTCTCAGGTTTTGAGGGAGTGTGCGCATGCTGACTGCAGGAATGTCCACCAGAGCTGTTGCCAGAGAATTTAATGTTAATTTTTCTTCCATAAGCTGCCTCCTAATTGTTTTAGAGAATTTGGCAGTACGTCCAACCGGCCTCACAACAACAGACCACGCGTAACCATGCCAGCCCAGTAAGATGAGATGAAGTGAATCCGCCCCTATAGTTTTATTAACACCCCCCCCCCCCCCCCCCCACCACACACACACACACACACATTTAAGAGACAAAACATTTCTAACAAAAATAAAAGATAATCCAAAACGCCATCTTGTTCTCATTGACCAGTGAGTTAGCTAGCTGGCTACTTAGCTTGGTTAGTTAAACATGTTATCTCTAGATTTTAAAAACGTTTCATTCTCTTAAATGTATGAAAGGAAGAGTAAAAAGGGAAGAAGCTCCCCTCTCTACATTCCTCCTCTCTCCCCGTTCCACCCGCTGTCTCCTCTCTGTCTGTCGTTCTTCAAGGCAGAGGGGTGAGGATGTCTTTACCAGATGGAGCAGTGGTAGAAGACAAGTTGTACAAATCCTCATGTTCTAGTGTTGGTCACATTGTGTTATTTTTCCCAGCCAGTCTCTCTCAACGTGTTACACCTTCTAACATACCTCCTTCATCCTGATCTTGTCTGTTTACACTTAGAAGATCCGATCAAAAATCAGATCACAACGTGTCTTTTATTCATATCAGCTGTCTGAAAATGTGGGTAGAATCAGAACGTGCACATGATCAGGACACAGGACGTATGTTAGCACCAGTTATAAATGGGGCTACTGTCTATCAGAGCTCATACATGTTCCCCCACCATGCTCAGTTAACCCTCTGTTACTGGGAGTTAACCCTCTGTTACTGGGAGTTAACCCTCTGTTACTGGGAGTTAACCCCCTGTTACTGGGAGTTAACCCCCTGTTACTGGCCTCTGTTACTGGGAGTTAACCCCCTGTTACTGGGAGTTAACCCTCTGTTACTGGGAGTTAACCCTCTGTTACTGGGAGTTAACCCACTGTTAGTGGGAGTTAACCCTCTGTTACTGGGAGTTAACCCCCTGTTACTGGGAGTTAACCCTCTGTTACTGGGAGTTAACCCCCTGTTACTGGGAGTTAACCCCCTGTTACTGGCCTCTGTTACTGGGAGTTAACCCCCTGTTACTGGCCTCTGTTACTGGGAGTTAACCCTCTGTTACTGGGAGTTAACCCTCTGTTACTGGGAGTTAACCCTCTGTTACTGGGAGTTAACCCTCTGTTACTGGGAGTTAACCCCCTGTTACTGGGAGTTAACCCTCTGTTACTGGGAGTTAACCCTCTGTTACTGGGAGTTAACCCCATGTTACTGGGAGTTAACCCTCTGTTACTGGGAGTTAACCCTCTGTTACTGGGAGTTAACCCCATGTTACTGGGAGTTAACCCCCTGTTACTGGCCTCTGTTACTGGGAGTTAACCCCCTGTTACTGGCCTCTGTTACTGGGAGTTAACCCCCTGTTACTGGGAGTTAACCCTCTGTTACTGGGAGTTAACCCTCTGTTACTGGGAGTTAACCCCCTGTTACTGGGAGTTAACCCTCTGTTACTGGGAGTTAACCCTCTGATACTGGCCTCTGTTACTGGGAGTTAACCCTCTGTTACTGGGAGTTAACCCCCTGTTACTGGGAGTTAACCCCCTATTACTGGGAGTTAACCCTCTGTTACTGGGAGTTAACCCTCTGTTACTGGGAGTTAACCCCCTGTTACTGGGAGTTAACCCCCTGTTACTGGGAGTTAACCCCCTGTTACTGGCCTCTGTTACTGGGAGTTAACCCCCTGTTACTGGGAGTTAACCCTCTGTTACTGGGAGTTAACCCTCTGTTACTGGGAGTTAACCCTCTGTTACTGGGAGTTAACCCTCTGTTACTGGGAGTTAACCCTCTGTTACTGGGAGTTTAACCCTCTGTTATTGGGAGTTTGACCCTCTGTTACTGGGAGTTAACCCTCTGTTACTGGGAGTTAACCCCCTGTTACTGGGAGTTAACCCCCTGTTACTGGGAGTTAACCCCCTGTTACTGGCCTCTGTTTACTGGGAGTTAACCCCCTGTTACTGGAGTTAACCCTCTGTTACTGGGAGTTAACCCTCTGTTACTGGGAGTTAACCCTCTGTTACTGGGAGTTAACCCTCTGTTACTGGGTAGTTAAACCCCCTGTTACTGGCCTCTGTACTGGGAGTTAACCCCCTGTTACTGGCCTCTGTTACTGGGAGTTAACCCCCTGTTACTGGGAGTTAACCCTCTGTTTACTGGGAGTTAACCCTCTGTTACTGGGAGTTAACCCTCTGTTACTGGGAGTTAACCCTCTGTTACTGGGAGTTAACCCTCTGTTACTGGGAGTTAACCCTCTGTTACTGGGAGTTAACCCTCTGTTCCTGGGAGTTAACCCTCTGTTACTGGGAGTTAACCCCCTGTTACTGGGAGTTAACCCTCTGTTCCTGGGAGTTAACCCCATGTTACTGGCCTCTGTTACTGGGAGTTAACCCTCTGTTTACTGGGAGTTAACCCTCTGTTACTGGGAGTTAACCCTCTGTTACTGGGAGTTAACCCCCTGTTACTGGCCTCTGTTACTGGGAGTTAACCCTCTGTTACTGGCCTCTGTTACTGGGAGTTAACCCTCTGTTACTGGCCTCTGTTACTGGGAGTTAACCCTCTGTTACTGGGAGTTAACCCTCTGTTACTGGGAGTTAACCCTCTGTTACTGGGAGTTAACCCTCTGTTACTGGGAGTTAACCCTCTGTTACTGGGAGTTAACCCTCTGTTACTGGCCTCTGTTACTGGGAGTTAACCCTCTGTTACTGGCCTCTGTTACTGGGAGTTAACCCCCTGTTACTGGGAGTTAACCCTCTGTTACTGGGAGTTAACCCCCTATTACTGGGAGTTATACAGTGTAGAACACACACACACTCACTGGCAGGTACACAGGCACACAGGCACACGCACACACACACATACACACACACACACGAATGGAAGATAGGAGAAATAAGTGGATGTGGAGACACATGTTAGGTTACAGAAGTGGTTAATTAAAGTTAAGTGCACTTTGCAGCGCTTCTGTTTACTATCTAGTGGCAGTAAAATTGTCCATGTTGTCAAATGTCTCTGTGGATCTCATCTGTTGTCAGGCAGCCAGGCATTGCTTGCTCTGCTTTCCAAATGGCACCCTGTTCCCTATATAGTGCACTACTTTAGACCAGAGCCCTATGACACCCTATTCCCTATATAGTGCACTACTTTAGACCAGGGCCCTATGGCACCCTATTCCCTATATAGTGCACTACTTTAGACCAGAGCCCTATGACACCCTATTCCCTATATAGTGCACTACTTTAGACCAGAGCCCTATGACACCCTATTCCCTATATAGTACACTACTTTAGACCAGAGCCCTATGACACCCTATTCCCTATATAGTGCACTACTTTAGACCAGAGCCCTATGACACCCTATTCCCTATACAGTGCACTACTTTAGACCAGGGCCCTATGGCACCCTATTCCCTATATAGTGCACTACTTTAGACCAGAGCCCTATGACACCCTATTCCCTATATAGTGCACTACTTTAGACCAGAGCCCTATGGCACCCTGTTCCCTATATAGTGCACTACTTTAGACCAGAGCCCTATGACACCCTATTCCCTATATAGTGCACTACTTTAGACCAGAGCCCTATGGCACCCTGTTCCCTATATAGTGCACTACTTTAGACCAGAGCCCATAGGGAATAGGGTACCATTTGGGACAGACCCATTATCTGTTTCTGGATGATGCCACTGTTTATACCAGGGGGTTGTTGTGTGTTTCCTGTTTATACCAGGGGGTTGTTGTGTGTTTCCTGTTTATACCAGGGGGTTGTTGTGTGTTTCCTGTTTATACCAGGGGGTTATTGTGTGTTTCCTGTTTAGACCAGGGGGTTGTTGTGTGTTTCCTGTTTATACCAGGGGGTTGTTGTGTGTTTCCTGTTTAGACCAGGGGGATATTGTGTGTTTCCTGTTCATACCAGGGGGTTGTTGTGTGTTTCCTGTTCAGACCAGGGGTTGTTGTGTGTTTCCTGTTTAGACCAGGGGTTTGTTGTGGTGTTTCCTGTTCAGACCAGGGGGTTGTTGTGTGTTCCTGTTTAGACCAGGGGGTTGTTGTGTGTTTCCTGTTTATACCAGGGGGTTGTTGTGTGTTTCCTGTTTATACCAGGGGGTTGTTGTGTGTTTCCTGTTCAGACCAGGGGGTTGTTGTGTGTTTCCTGTTTATACCAGGGGGTTGTTGTGTGGTTTCCTGTTTATACCAGGGGGTTTGTGTGTTTCCTGTTTTAGACCAGGGGGTTGTTGTGTGTTTCCTGTTTATACCAGGGGGTTGTTGTGTGTTTCCTGTTTATACCAGGGGGTTGTTGTGTGTTTTCCTGTTTAGACCAGGGGTTGTTGTGTGTTTCCTGTTTATACCAGGGGGTTGTTGTGTGTTTCCTGTTCAGGACCAGGGGGTTGTTTGTGTGTTTCCTGTTTATACCAGGGGTTTGTTGTGTGTTTCCTGTCAGACCAGGGGGTTGTTGTGTGTTTCTGTTTAGACCAGGGGTTGTTGTTGTGTGTTTCCTGTTTATACCAGGGGGTTGTTGGTGTGTTTCCTTGTTTATACCAGGGGGTTTGTTGTGTGTTTCCTGTTTAGACCAGGGGGGTTGTTGTGTGTTTCCTGTTTATACCAGGGGGTTGTTGTGTGTTTCCTGTTTAGACCAGGGGGGTTGTTTGTGGTGTTTCCTGTTCAGACCAGGGGGTTGTTGTTGTGTTTCCTGTTTATACCAGGGGTTTGTTGTGTGTTTCCTGTTCAGACCAGGGGGTTGTTGTGTGTTTCCTGTTTAGACCAGGGGGTTGTTGTGTGGTTCCTGTTTATACCAGGGGGTTGTTGTGTTTTCCTGTTTAGACCAGGGGGGATATTGTGTGTTTCCTGTTTATACCCAGGGGGTTGTTGTGTGTTTCCTGTTCAGACCAGGGGGTTGTTGTGTGTTTCCTGTTTAGACCAAGGGGGTTATGTTTGTTTCCTGTTTAGACCAGGGGGTTGTTGTGTGTTTCCTGTTTATACCAGGGGGTTGTTGTGTGTTTCCTGTTTAGACCAGGGGGATATTGTGTGTTTCCTGTTTATACCAGGGGGTTGTTGTGTGTTTCCTGTTCAGACCAGGGGGTTGTTGTGTGTTTCCTGTTTAGACCAGGGGGTTATTGTTTGTTTCCTGTTCAGACCAGGGGGTTGTTGTGTGTTTCCTGTTTAGACCAGGGGGTTGTTGTGTGTTTCCTGTTTATACCAGGGGGTTGTTGTGTGTTTCCTGTTTATACCAGGGGGTTGTTGTGTGTTTCCTGTTTAGACCAGGGGGTTGTTGTGTGTTTCCTGTTTAGACCAGGGGGTTGTTGTGTGTTTCCTGTTTATACCAGGGGGTTGTTGTGTGTTTCCTGTTCAGACCAGGGGGTTGTTGTGTGTTTCCTGTTTATACCAGGGGGTTGTTGTGTGTTTCCTGTTCAGACCAGGGGGTTGTTGTGTGTTTCCTGTTTAGACCAGGGGGTTGTTGTGTGTTTCCTGTTTATACCAGGGGGTTGTTTTGTGTTTCCTGTTTAGACCAGGGGGTTATTGTGTGTTTCCTGTTTATACCAGGGGGTTGTTGTGTGTTTCCTGTTCAGACCAGGGGGTTGTTGTGTGTTTTCCTGTTCAGACCAGGGGGTTGTTGTGTGTTTCCTGTTTATGACCAGGGGTTGTTGTGTGTTTCCTGTTTATACCAGGGGGTTGTTGTGTGTTTCCTGTTTATACCAGGGGGTGTTGTGTGTTTCCTGTTTTAGACCAGGGGGTTGTTGTGTGTTTCCTGTTTATACCAGGGGGTTGTTGTGTGTTTCCTGTTTATACCAGGGGGTTGTTGTGTGTTTCCTGTTTAGACCAGGGGGTTGTTGTGTGTTTCCTGTTTATACCAGGGGGTTGTTGTGTGTTTCCTGTTTAGACCAGGGGGTTGTTGTGTGTTTCCTGTTTATACCAGGGGGTTGTTGTGTGTTTCCTGTTTAGACCAGGGGGTTGTTGTGTGTTTCCTGTTAGACCAGGGGGTTGTTGTGTGTTTCCTGTTTAGACCAGGGGGTTGTTGTGTGTTTCCTGTTTATACCAGGGGGTTGTTGTGTGTTTCCTGTTTATACCAGGGGGTTGTTGTGTGTTTCCTGTTTAGACCAGGGGGTTGTTGTGTGTTTCCTGTTTATACCAGGGGGTTGTTGTGTGTTTCCTGTTTATACCAGGGGGTTGTTGTGTGTTTCCTGTTTATACCAGGGGGTTGTTGTGTGTTTCCTGTTTATACCAGGGGGTTGTTGTGTGTTTCCTGTTTAGACCAGGGGGTTTGTTGTGTGTTTCCTGTTTATACCAGGGGGTTTGTTGTGTGTTTCCTGTTTAGACCAGGGGGTTGTTGTGTGTTTCCTGTTTATACCAGGGGGGTTGTTGTGTGTTTCCTGTTCAGACCAGGGGGGTTGTTGTGTGTTTCCTGTTTAGACCAGGGGGTTGTTGTGTGTTTCCTGTTTATACCAGGGGGGTTGTTGTGTGTTTCCTGTTTTATACCAGGGGGTTGTTGTGTGTTTCCTGTTTATACCAGGGGGTTGTTGTGTGTTTCCTGTTTATACCAGGGGGTTGTTGTGTGTTTCCTGTTTATACCAGGGGGATATTGTGTGTTTCCTGTTTATACCAGGGGGTTGTTGTGTGTTTCCTGTTTATACCAGGGGGTTGTTGTGTGTTTCCTGTTCAGACCAGGGGGTTGTTGTGTGTTTCCTGTTCAGACCAGGGGTTGTTGTGTGTTTCCTGTTTATACCAGGGGGTTGTTGTGTGTTTCCTGTTTATACCAGGGGGTTGTTGTGTGTTTCCTGTTCAGACCAGGGGGTTGTTGTGTGTTTCCTGTTTATACCAGGGGGTTGTTGTGTGTTTCCTGTTTATACCAGGGGGTTGTTGTGTGTTTCCTGTTTATACCAGGGGGTTGTTGTGTGTTTCCTGTTTATACCAGGGGGTTGTTGTGTGTACTAAACTAACATATGGAAATGTTTTAACATGTTCATACCATGGATCATTTTATTTCGAATTTTAGGACCCCTTTAGGTATAAAAAAAAATATATGTAAATATTATTTGATAAAATATTGAATTTGGCCATTACTACTATAGCCCATAGAAATGCATTGAATAACACATTCACAAATGGCAAAAAAAGATATTCAAGAAAATAACTCACAAGGAATGAGGTTTGTGTTTGTCCTGTATCTAGAGACATATTTAACCCCTTATTTTTGTTGGCACAACACTACCTCCATACAGTGAGGGAAAAACGTATTTGATCCCCTGCTGATTTTGTACGTTTGCTCACTGACAAATAAATGATCAGTCTGTAATTTTATTGGTAGGTTTATTTGAAGAGTGAGAGACAGAATAACAACAACAAAATCCAGAAAAACGCATGTCAAAAATGTTATAAATTGATTTGCATTTTAATGAGGGAAATAAGTATTTGACCCCCTCTCAATCAGAAAGATTTCTGGCTCCCAGGTGTCTTTTATACAGGTAACGAGCTGAGATTAGGAGCACACTCTTAAAGGGAGTACTCCTAATCTCAGCTTGTTACCTGTATAAAAGACACCTGTCCACAGAAGCAATCAATCAATCAGATTCCAAACTCTCCACCATGGCCAAGACCAAAGAGCTCTCCAAGGATGTCAGGGAGAAGATTGTAGACCTACACAAGGCTGGAATGGGCTACAAGACCATCGCCAAGCAACTTTGGTGAGAAGGTGACAACAGTTGGTGCGATTATTCGCAAATGGAAGAAACACAAAATAACTGTCAATCTCCCTCGGCCTGGGGCTCCATGCAAGATCTCACCTCGTGGAGTTGCAATGATCATGAGAACGGTGAGGAATCAGCCCAGAACTACATGGGAGGATCTTGTCAATGATCTCAAGTCAGCTGGGACCATAGTCACCAAGAAAACAATTGGTAACATACTACGCCGTGAAGGACTGAAATCCTGCAGCGCCCGCAAGGTCCCCCTGCTCAAGAAAGCACATATACAGGGCCGTCTGAAGTTTGCCAATGAACATCTGAATGATTCAGAAGAGAACTGGGTAAAAGTGTTGTGGTCAGATGAGACCAAAATCGAGCTCTTTGGCATCAACTCAACTCACTGTGTTTGGAGGAGGAGGAATGCTGCCTATGACCCCAAGAACACCATCCCCACCGTCAAACATGGAGGTGGAAACATTATGCTTTGGGGGTGTTTTTCTGCTAAGGGGACAGGACAACTTCACCGCATCAAAGGGACGATGGACGGGGCCATGTACCGTCATATCTTGGGTGAGAACCTTGGGTGACTCTAAACACACGGCCAAGGCAACAAAGGAGTGGCTCAAGAAGAAGCACATTAAGGTCCTGGAGTGGCCTAGCCAGTCTCCAGACCTTAATCCCATAGAAAATTTGTGGAGGGAGCTGAAGGTTCGAGTTGCCAAACGTCAGCCTCGAAACCTTAATGACTTGGAGAAGATCTGCAAAGAGGAGTGGGACAAAATCCCTCCTGAGATGTGTGCAAACCTGGTGGCCAACTACAAGAAAGTCTGACCTCTGTGACTGCCAACAAGGATTTTGTCACCAAGTACTAAGTCATGTTTTGCAGAGGGGTCAAATACTTATTTCCCTCATTAAAATGCAAATCAATTCATAACATTTTTGACATGCATTTTTCTGGATTTTGTTGTTGTTATTCTGTTTCTCACTGTTCAAATAAACCTACCATTAAAATTATAGACTGATCATGTCTTTGTCAGTGGGCAAACGTACAAAAGAGGATCAAATACTTTTTTCCCTCACTGTACTTCCATTCGTTTGTATGGGTTACCTTCAGACGAGTCACGTGACACTTATGGGAGTCGTAGAGCAAAACGGAGAGCACAGTCTCCCTTTTTCCATACTAGTGTTCGTGAGAGTCTCATCATAATATTTTGTAGGCCAAACCATTCGGACGCTGCAGACGTTTTCATAAGAAGACAGATTGTCGGGATGTCTCGTGGTCTGACAAACACCACTCTAGCTCTGTCATCTGATATTTTTAGCTCAAACTGACAGATTTTTATGGGGAGTTTTTTGTTATGTTACTTAGATTGACGCACGGGTGGCCAATACAATAGGCCCAGAGAAGGGGAGCACGGGTGGCCAATACAATAGGCCCAGAGAAGGGGAGCACGGGTGGCCAATACAATAGGCCCAGAGAAGGGGAGCACGGGTGGCCAATACAATAGGCCCAGAGAAGGGGAGCACGGGTGGCCAATACAATAGGCCCAGAGAAGGGGAGCACGGGTGGCCAATACAATAGGCCCAGAGAAGGGGAGCACGGGTGGCCAATACAATAGGCCCAGAGAAGGTACATCAATGTACACGGAGAGCTCTCTCCTGGCACAGGAGAGATTGACTTCATCACTACTTGTTTTTGTAAGAGGTGTTGACAAGCTGAATGTACCGAGCTACACACAGCTCGGTACAAGCACACAGCTCAGACACCCATGCATACCCCACAAGACATGCCACCAGAGGTCTCTTCACAGTCCCCAAGTCCAGAACAGACTATGGGAGGCGCACAGTATTACATAGAGCCATGACTACATGGAACTCTATTCCACATCAAGTAACTCATGCAAGCAGTAAAATTAGATTTAGAAAACAGATAAAAATACACCTTATGGAACAGCGGGGACTGTGAAGAGACACACACACAGGCACAGACACATTCATACACACACATGATAACACACGCACGATACACACACGTACACGTAGATTTTGTGTTGTAGATATGTGGTAGTAGAGTAGGGGCCTGAGGGCACACACTTAATGTGTTGTGAAATCTGTTGTGAAGTGTATTGTAATGTTTTTTAATTAGTATATAGCTGCTTTACTTTAGCTGAAAATAAGAAAGAGTAGCTGCTGCCTTGGCAGGAACTAATAGGGATCCTTAATAAACCCCAGGAAGAGTAGCTGCTGCCTTGGCAGGAACTAAGGGGGATCAATAATAAACCCCAGGAAGAGTAGCTGCTGCCTTGGCAGGAACTAATGGGGATCCTTAATAAACCCCAGGAAGAGTAGCTGCTGCCTTGGCAGGAACTAATGGGGATCCATAATAAACCCCAGGAAGAGTAGCTGCTGCCTTGGCAGGAACTAAGGGGGATCCATAATAAACCCCAGGAAGAGTAGCAGCTGCCTTGGCAGGAACTAATGGGGATCCTTAATAAACCCCAGGAGGAGTAGCTGCTGCCTTGGCAGGAACTAATGGGGATCCATAATAAACCCCAGGAAGAGTAGCTGCTGCCTTGGCAGGAACTAATGGGGATCCATAATAAACCCCAGGAAGAGTAGCTGCTGCCTTGGCAGGAACTAATAGGGATCCATAATAAACCCCAGGAAGAGTAGCTGCTGCCTTGGCAGGAACTAAGGGGGATCCATAATAAACCCCAGGAAGAGTAGCTGCTGCCTTGGCAGGAACTAATGGGGATCCATAATAAACCCCAGGAAGAGTAGCTGCTGCCTTGGCAGGAACTAATGGGGATCCATAATAAACCCCAGGAAGAGTAGCTGCTGCCTTGGCAGGAACTAATGGGGATCCATAATAAACCCCAGGAAGAGTAGCTGCTGCCTTGGCAGGAACTAATGGGGATCCATAATAAACCCCAGGAAGAGTAGCTGCCGCCTTGGCAGGAACTAATGGGGATCCATAATAAACCCCAGGAAGATTAGATGCTGCCTTTCTGACAGATGTAATTATGACTGAACAGATGTAATTATGAAATATCTTACAGGTCCAAGATGGCGTAGCAGTGCGGTCATGGTTTATGTGTTGTCATGTAAATAGCCTTTTCTTAAAATTTTTATATATATTTCTCAATCTCAATTTCCATCCTTTAAGTAAATATACTTTCCTGCAACCCACCTCACCCAATGTGGAACGGATTCTATTATTTCTTTATACAACAACTTATTATCTAGAACCTCCGGCTGAAACTAGCCAGCTAGCCAGCTAACTAGCTACTTGCAGTTCATTCATAATTACATCTGTCAGATAATTCAATCATTATTACATTTGTCAGATAGTTCATTCATAATTACATCTGTCAGATAGTTCATTTATAATTACATCTGTCAGACAGCTCAGTCATTATTACCGCAGATCACATAGATCACTAAAAATCACATCTGTTAGATAGTTCATTCATTATTACATCTGTCAGACAATTCAGTCATCATTACATCTCATGGAGAGTTCAGTCATAATTACATCTCATGGAGAGTTCAGTCATAATTACATCTCATGGAGAGTTCAGTCATCATTACATCTCATGGAGAGTTCAGTCATCATTACATCTCATGGAGAGTTCAGTCATAATTACATCTCATGGAGAGTTCAGTCATCATTACATCTCATGGAGAGTTCAGTCATCATTACATCTCATGGAGAGTTCAGTCATCATTACATCTCATGGAGAGTTCAGTCATCATTACATCTCATGGAGAGTTCAGTCATAATTACATCTCATGGAGAGTTCAGTCATCATTACATCTCATGGAGAGTTCAGTCATCATTACATCTCATGGAGAGTTCAGTCATAATTACATCTCATGGAGAGTTCAGTCATCATTACATCTCATGGAGAGTTCAGTCATCATTACATCTCATGGAGAGTTCAGTCATAATTACATCTATCAGATAGGTCATTCATTATTACAGCTGTCACAATGTTCACTCAAAATTACATATGTCAGATAGTGAATTCATAATTACATCTGTCAGATAGTGAATTCATAATTACATCTGTCAGATAGTGAATTCATAATTACATATGTCAGATAGTGAATTCATAATTACATATGTCAGATAGTGAATTCATAATTACATATGTCAGATAGTGAATTCATAATTACATATGTCAGATAGTGAATTCATAATTACATATGTCAGATAGTGAATTCATAATTACATATGTCAGATAGTGAATTCATAATTACATATGTCAGATAGTGAATTCATAATTACATATGTCAGATAGTGAATTCATAATTACATATGTCAGATAGTGAATTCATAATTACATATGTCAGATAGTGAATTCATAATTACATCTGTCAGATAGTGAATTCATAATTACATCTGTCAGATAGTGAATTCATAATTACATCTGTCAGATAGTGAATTCATAATTACATATGTCAGATAGTGAATTCATAATTACATCTGTCAGATAGTGAATTCATAATTACATCTGTCAGATAGTGAATTCATAATTACATCTGTCAGATAGTGAATTCATAATTACATCTGTCAGATAGTGAATTCATAATTACATATGTCAGATAGTGAATTCATAATTACATCTGTCAGATAGTGAATTCATAATTACATATGTCAGATAGTGAATTCATAATTACATATGTCAGATAGTGAATTCATAATTACATCTGTCAGATAGTGAATTCATAATTACATATGTCAGATAGTGAATTCATAATTACATCTGTCAGATAGTGAATTCATAATTACATATGTCAGATAGTGAATTCATAATTACATCTGTCAGATAGTGAATCCATAATTACATCTGTCAGATAGTGAATTCATAATTACATATGTCAGATAGTGAATTCATAATTACATATGTCAGATAGTGAATTCATAATCACATCTGTCAGATAGTGAATTCATAATTACATATGTCAGATAGTGAATTCATAATTACATCCGTTAGACAGTTCATTCATAATTACATATTTTCATTAATACTTACATTTGTCAGATAGTTCAGTCATAATTACATTTGTCAGATAGTTCATTCAAAATTACATCTGTCAGATATTTCAGTCATAATTACATATTTCAGATAGTTCAGTCATTATTACATCTATTAGATAGTGAATTCATAATTACAACTCTTAGAGAGTTCATTCATAATTACATCTGTCAAATAGTTCAGTCATAATTACATCTGTCAGATAGTTCAGTTAAAATTACATCTGTCAGATAATTCATTCATAATTACATCTGTCAGATAGTTCATTCATAATTACATTTGTCAGATAGTTCAGTCATAATTACATCTGTCAGATAGTTCAGTTAAAATTACATCTGTCAAATAGTTCAGTCATAATTACATCTGACAGACAGTTCAGTCATTATTTCATCTGTAATATAGTTCAGTCATAATAATAATTTCAGATAGCTGTGTGACGAGTACTGAGGATACGACGATGCAGGACGCAGACGCAGGAATCACAATATACGCCGGACTCACGTCAATATCCAGGGGCGGAGGGGGCGTACCCCGGGGGACAGAATCCACCAGAGGACCAGGAACTACCGGCCTGAGGAGAGACACATGAAAAGTAGTTGAGACACGGTAGTGATGGGGAAGGAGCAGCCGGTACGACACCTTATTAATCCGCCGGAGGACCTTAAACGGCCCCACAAACCAGGGGCTCAGTTTCTTGCAGGGCAGGCGGAGTGAGAGGTTTTGAGTGGACAGCCAGATGTGATCACCAGGCTGGAATACGGGGGCCTCACTGCGGTGGCGGTCGGCTTGGTCCTTCTGCCGACTAATGGCCCTCTGGAGACGGACATGGGCGGCGTCCCAGACCGGTCCGGCCCTGTGGAACCACTTGTCGACAGCGGAGGCATGAGTCTGGCTGGGTGTCCAAGGGGCCAGGGCCGGCTAGTACCCCAGGACGAACTGGAAGGGAGTGAGCTCCGTGGAGGTGTGAACGAGGGAGTTCTGGGCATATCCTGCCCAGAGAAGAAACCTCGCCCACTCACCCTGCCGGTCCTGACAGTGGCAAAGAAGAAACCTCCCCATCTCCTGGTTCATGTGCTCCACCTGCCCATTCAACTGAGGCCTAAAGCCGGAAGTGAGGCTGGCCGTGGCCCCGATCTTCTCCAGGAAAGCCTTCCACACTCGGGAGGTGAATTGGGGGCCACGGTCCGAGACGTTGTCCTCCGGAAGTCCATAATGCCGGAAGACCTGTTGGAACAGGACCTCAGCGACCTGGAGAGCAGAAGGAAGAGCAGCTAGTGGCAAAAAACGGCATGATTTTGAACCGATCTACGACCACCATGACTGTGGCGAAGCCATCAGGTGACAAAGTCTATGGACAGGTGTGACCAAGGTCGCTGAGGCACTGGTAGAGGAACTAGTTTGCCTGCCGGGGCATTCCGAGGTGTCTTCGTTTGGGCACATACGGAACAGGAGTTGACATAGCGAGAGACATCAGTAGCCAAGGTGGCCATCAGTATTTTTGTGATAGAGAATGCAGGGTGTGCGTAATACCGGAGTGCCCTGCCGTCAGGGTGGTGTGCGCCCAGATCAGCAGGCGGTCACGGACACTGGTGGGTACATACACGCCCTGGGTCCTCCTGAGCCGCCAGGCGAATGTCTTCGTCCACATGAGAGACGGGGGCAGGATAGGACCCCCCAGATCCTTCCTTTCTCCGGTATGGTTCATCCTGGAGAGTGCGTCGGCTTTCACATTCTGGGATCCTGGGCGGTAGGACAGAATGAACTGAAAGGCCCACCTGGGCCCACCTGGCTTGACGAGAGTTCATCCGTTTTGTTGCCCGTATGTGCTCCAAATTCCGGTGGTCAGTAAGAATCCAGAATGGATGGACTG
>LR778282.1:3299614-3324614 GCA_902810595.1 Coregonus sp. 'balchen'
AGAAGAGGATTGGGAGAATGTCATATGGTCAGATGAAACCAAAACAGAACTTTATGGTAAAAACTCAACTCGTCGTGTTTGGAGGACAAAGAATGCTGAGTTGCATCCAAAGAACACCATACCTACTGTGAAGCATGGGGGTGGAAACATCATGCTTTGGGGCTGTTTTTCTGCAAAGGGATCAGGACGACTGATCCGTGTAAAGGAAAGAATGAATGGGGCCATGTATCATGAGATTTTGAGTGAAAACCTCCTTCCATCAGCAAGGGCATTGAAGATGAAACGTGGCTGGGTCTTTCAGCATGACAATGATCCCAAACACACCGCCCGGGCAACGAAGGAGTGGCTTCGTAAGAGGCATTTCAAGGTCCTGGAGTGGCCTAGCCAGTCTCCAGATCTCAACCCCATAGAAAATATTTGGAGGGAGTTGAAAGTCCGTGTTACCCAGCGACAGCCCCAAAACATCACTGCTCTAGAGGAGATCTGCATGGAGTAATGGGCCAAAATACCAGCAACAGTGTGTGAAAACCTTGTGAAGACTTACAGAAAACGTTTGACCTGTGTCATTGCCAACAAAGGGTATATAACAAAGTATTGAGAAACTTTTGTTATGGACCAAATACTTATTTTCCACCATCATTTGCAAATAAATTCATAAGAAATCCTACAATGTGATTTTCTGGAATTTTTTTCTCAATTTGTCTGTAATAGTTGACGTGTACCTATGATGAAAATGACAGGCCTCTCTCATCTTTGTAAGTGGGAAAACTTGCACAATTGGTGGCTGACTAAATACTTTTCCCCCCACTGTACATACTTATAGGAGGTGCATACAGTGCAACACGCTCTGAAAGCACTGGATGGTCTGAACCAGTATCTGTGGGTTAGAGACCTCATGGTCTGAACCAGTATCTGTGGGTTAGAGACCTCATGGTCTGAACCAGTATCTGTGGGTTAGAGACCTCATGGTCTGAACCAGTATCTGTGGGTTAGAGACCTCATGGTCTGAACCAGTATCTGTGGGTTAGAGACCTCATGGTCTGAACCAGTATCTGTGGGTTAGAGACCTATGGTCTGAACCAGTATCTGTGGGTTAGAGACCTCATGGTCTGAACCAGTATCGTGGGTTAGAGACCTCATGGTCTGAACCAGTATCTGTGGGTTAGAGACCTCATGGGTCTGAACCAGTATCTGTGGGTTAGAGACCTCATGGTCTGAACCAGTATCTGTGGGTTAGAGACCTCATGGTCTGAACCAGTATCTGTGGGTTAGAGACCTCATGGTCTGAACCAGTATCTGTGGGTTAGAGACCTCATGGTCTGAACCAGTATCGGTGGGTTAGAGGACCTCATGGTCTGAACCAGTATCTGTGGGTTAGAGACCTCATGGTCTGAACCAGTATCTGTGGGTTAGAGACCTCATGGTCTGAACCAGTATCTGTGGGTTAGAGACCTCATGGTCTGAACCAGTATCTGTGGGTTAGAGACCTCATGGTCTGAACCAGTATCTGTGGGTAGAGACCTCATGGTCTGAACCAGTATCTGTGGGTAGAGACCTCATGGTCTGAACAGTATCTGTGGGTTAGAGACCTCATGGTCTGAACCAGTATCTGTGGGTTAGAGACCTCATGGTCTGAACCCAGTATCTGTGGGGTTAGAGACCTCATGGTCTGAACCAGTATCTGTGGGTTAGAGACCTCATGGTCTGAACCAGTATCTGTGGGTTAGAGACCTCATGGTCTTGTGTCACCACCTTATTAATAGACAGTGTGCAGTAGGATGTGTTGATCAGTTGATTGACAGGTGCAGGACTCTAGGACGATAAACCGTAAACAGTCCTAGTATGGATGGTCCCGGGGTTCGAACCCACTACCTTGGCGTTACCGTGCTCTACCAGCTGAGCTACAGAGGACCACTAGTATGGATGCTCACCAACCAAGGAAAGAAGAGAAGCTCTTAGCTGGTGTCCCGATATCGGACAACTCAGTATGTTGTAAACCATCCCAGAAGGAAACCGACAGGATGTGTGTCATAGCCCCTCAATACCCAGAATGTGGATTCTTCTTCTTCATGTACAGAATCACAGTATGTGTCTATACAAAATCTCACAAACTCACAGTGAAAACTTCTGTTTTTCCAAAGGATGCAATTGGCACACTGCGACATGTCGTAGCATCCGGGATATAACCAAGATGTTGAATGTTTTCAGAAGAAGACCTTGTGACTTTAACATAAACCTTACAAAACCAACCACCATGACCAATATGTTTTATAACCAACTATGACTAAAGGTTACCGTGACACTGTGAACGTTACAGTGAAAGGAAGTTGGGCTGTACATCATCATTCATGTTTTCAGAGGAACATCTTGAGGCTCAAGGTAAACCTTACACAACTAACCACGACCAATATGGAATACAACTAAGTCTGACTAATACTAGTATGAGTAATATTATTCTAAAGGCTACTAAAACACAGTAATGTCAACGGGACAGAAAGCTGAATCTTCCTAGGAGAAAATTGTGTTCTTCTTTTAGTGGAACAGTTGAATGAGAGAAAGGGAAGTGAGTAACTGAAAGTGTGAGTGAAGGAAGAGGGAGGAGAGGGGAGGGGGGGGGGGGTAAAGAGGGAGGGGAAGGGGGGAAAGGGAGGGGGGGAGAGGGGGGGGGGAGGGGGAAAGGAGGGGGGGGGGGAAGAGGGGGGGAGAGGGGGATGGAGGGGGGGGGGAGAGGGGATGAGAAAGGGGGGGGTGAGAGGGGGGTGAGAGGGGGTGAGGGGGGGGGGAGAGGGGGGAGGGGGGGGGGGGGGAGGGGGGGGGGGGGGGGAGGGGGGGGGAGGGGGGGAGGAGAGGGGGGTGAGGGGGGGGTGGGGATGGGGGGGATGAGGGGGTTTTTAGAGGGGGGGGGGGAGGGGGTGAGAGGGGGGGGAGGGGGGGAGGAGGGAGGGGTGAGAGGGGGGGGAGAGGGGAGGGAGAGGGGGGGGAGAAGGGGGGGTGAGAGGGGGGTGGGAGGGGGATGAGAGGGGGGGGGGGAGGGGGGAGTAAAGAGGGGGGGAAAAGGGGGGGAGAGGGGAGGAGGGGGTGGGGAGGGGGGGAGGGGGAGTGAAGGGGGGTGAAGGGGGGTGGGGGGGGGGGAGAGGGGGATGAGAGGGGGGTGAGAGGGGGGGGGGGAATGGGGAGGAGGGGGGGGGAAGAGGGGAGTGAGAGGGGGTGGGGGGGGGGGGGGGGAGGGGAGTGAGAGGGGGGGAGAGGGGGGGGGGGTGAGGGGGAGGTGAGGGGGGTTTGAGAGGGGGGGGGAGGGGGGGGTGAAGGGGGGGGTGAGAGGGGGGTGAGAGGGGGGGTGGAGGGGGTGAGAGGGAGGGGGAGGGGGGGTGGGGGGAGTGAGGGGGAAAGGAGAGGGGAGTGAGGGGGGGAGGGGGGGGGGAGTGAGAGGGTTTTTAGAGCGGGGGTGAGAAAGGGGGGGGCCAAACATTGGGAATAAAAACATCCACTAGGTGGCTTAGTCCTGGCCCTGGCCCTGGCCCGGGCCCCGGTTTCGGGCCCTGGTCCGGGCCCTGGCCGGGCCCTGGTCCTGGGTGTGTGCACTGCTGGTTTCCATCCTTCACCTCAATCTAAGTGTAAGTAAAAGAGAAGAGTGTAGGCGAGAGATTGTTCTCCTTCCAATCTAATCAATCAATCAATTAACTACCAGGTAGACAAGACAACCAGCAAAACTGTGTCTCCCCAGGCTCCAGGGCCATTGGATATGTCTACCAATGAGGAACAGTGGAGCTCACCAGGCAGGCAGGGAGAGAGCACAGGTAGGCACTAGGACCTTCAGGCAGCCTAACAGGAGGGTGGGAGTAGCTATGGGACTCCTCTGTAACTTTCGGAACAACTCTTTCCAAAAGAGAGTGGGAGGCATACCAACACACACAGACACAGTGGATGGATCAGGAGCTGCATCTAAGGCTTTAAAAGATTACGTCGGATTGGGAGTTTGGGATAATTCTGACGGAGAGGACAGTGAGAAGTTGAATATATCACTCTTTGGTTCACTGAAGGAGGAGAGAGGGAGTGAGGGACCAAGGGAGAGCTTAGACGGAGGTAAGTGTCGGTGTGTGCTGTGTGTGTGTGTGGTGGTGTGTGGTGTTGTGTCGTGTGTCTGGTGTCTGTGGTGTGTTGGTGGTGTGTGTGTGTGTGTGTGTGTGTGTGTGTGTGTGTGTGTGTGTGTGTGTGTGTGTGTGTGTGTGTGTGTGTGTGTGTTGTCTGTGTAATATCATGTCTGTTTTGTCCATACCTGTTATTAAGTGAAAGTGGATCCTTCGAGTTTCATTTGTAGCAAACAGAAGCTAAATAGGAGGCCCCGCAGACAGAAACTAATCAGAGCCTACCAGAGTAACTAATCAGAGCTACCAGAGTAACTAATCAGAGCTACCAGGTAACTAATCAGGCTACCAGAGTACTATAGATCCTCCGAGTAATAATCTGTGCTACCAGATGGTACTATCAGATCCTACCAGGTGATAATCAGATCCTACCGGTAATAATCGTGCTCCAGAGTACTAATCAGGCCTACAGGTAACTATCAGTGATGCCTACAGGTAGACTGAATCAGAGCCTACCAGAGTAACTATCAGTGCCTACAGAGTAACTAATCGTGCTCGAGTGACTAATCAGATCCTACCGAGTAGACTATAGATCTACAGGTAACTAATCAGTCTACCGAGTATAATATGATCCTACCGTAGTAATAATCGATCCTACCAGAGTAACTAATCAGAGCATACAGAGAACTAATAGGCTACAGAGAACATCTCCTACCCAGAGTAAACTAATCAGATCCTACCAGAGTAACTAATCAGATCCTACCAGAGTAACTAATCAGATCCTACCAGAGTAACTAATCAGATCCTACCAGAGTAACTAATCAGATCCTACCAGAGTAACTAATCAGAGCCTACCAGAGTAACTAATCAGAGCCTACCAGAGTAACTAATCATTGCCTACCAGAGTAACTAATCAGATCCTACCAGAGTAACTAATCAGAGCCTACCAGAGTAACTAATCAGAGCCTACCAGAGTAACTAATCAGAGCCTACCAGAGTAAACTAATCAGTCCTACAGAGTAACTAATCAGATCCTACCAGAGTAACTAATCAGTGCCTACCAGAGTAACTAATCAGATCCTACCAGAGTAACTAATCAGATCCTACCAGAGTAACTAATCAGAGCCTACCAGAGTAACTAATCAGAGCCTACCAGAGTAACTAATCAGAGCCTACCAGAGTAACTAATCAGAGCCTACCAGAGTAACTAATCAGTGCCTACCAGAGTAACTAATCAGATCCTACCAGAGTAACTAATCAGAGCCTACCAGAGTAACTAATCAGAGCCTACAGAGTGAGTAACTAATCAGAGCCTACCAGAGTAACTAATCAGTGCCTACCCGAGTAACTAATCAGATCCTACCAGAGTAACTAATCAGTGCCCTACCAGGAGTAACTAATCAGATCCTACCAGAGTAAACTAATCAGATCCTACCAGAGGTAACTAATCAGAGCCTACCAGAGTAACTAATCAGAGCCTACCAGAGTAATAATCAGGCCTACCAGAGTAACTAATCAGAGCCTACCAGAGTAACTAATCAGTGCCTACCAGAGTAACTAATCAGATCCTACCAGAGTAACTAATCAGATCCTACCAGAGTAACTAATCAGATCCTACCAGAGTAACTAATCAGTGCCTACCAGAGTAACTAATCAGTGTCTAAAGTATTGGAGAGTAAAGGAATGGTTTTCTATCTTTAGAACAGAGTTTCAACAGAACATGACAGTGAACTGTGACAGACAGAGTTTTCAGGTGAATGGTTGTACAAATATGCTTAAATGTAAATGTATATAGTTGTAGTAATCCTCTTCTCTATGCTGTGATCCTGTGTTAGTTAAACAGTCACTCTGTTACCTGTTAGAAAGAGGTGGGAGAGGGAGGGAGAGAGGGAGGGAGAGAGGGAGGGAGGGGAGAGAGGGAGGGAGGGAGAAGAGAGAGGTGGGGAGAGGGAGGGAGAGAGGGAGGGAGGGAGGGAAAAGAGAGAGGTGGGAGAGGGAAGGAGAGAGGGAGGGAGGGAGGGAAAAGAGAGAGGTGGGAGAGGGAGGGAGGGAGGGAGGGAGGGAGGGAGGGAGGGAGGGAGGGAGGGAGGGAGGGAGGGAGGGAGGGAGGGAGAAGAGAGAGGTGGGAGAGTGGGAAGGGAGGGAGGGGGGGATAGAATAGGGATAGGATAGGGTGAGGAGGAGGAGGGGAGGAGGAGGGGAGGGGAGGGGAGGGGAGGGGAGGGGAGGGGAGGGGAGGGGAGGGGAGGGGAGGGGAGGGGAGGGGAGGGGAGGGGAGGGGGGGAGGGGGAGGGGAGGGCGAACTTCAATGGGAGCAAGTTCAGTGTTTAGAAAACCCAAGGGACCTCAGGTTACACGAACTCTCTCTCTTCTCTCACCCCTCTCTCTCTCTTCTCTCAAACTCAAATCCAAGCTGCTTTATTGGCATGAAAAACATTGTGTCAATATTGACAAAGTAACAATTTATAAAATATACATCGTAATAAAATAGTACATGATGATAATAATAATAATATAATAATAATATAAAATAGAGATAATAAAAAAGTAATTATAAAAAATACCTTTATAATAGAAAGAACAACAATAAAATGGTAACAGTCAACAGAATAAATTGCATAAAGTAGTTCAACTAATTAAAGTATAAAATGAACTTCTATTATAACTACTGAAATGAACATGCTTCTATTATAACTACTGAAATGAACATGCTTCTATTATAACTACTGAAATGAACATGTTTCTATTATAACTACTGAAATGAACATGCTTCTATTATAACTACTGAAATGAACATGCTTCTATTATAACTACTGAAATGAACATGTTTCTATTATAACTACTGAAATTAACATGCTTCTATTATAACTACTGAAATTAACATGCTTCTATTATAACTACTGAAATGAACATGCTTCTATTATAACTACTGAAATGAACATGCTTCTATTATAACTACTGAAATGAACATGCTTCTATTATAACTACTGAAATGAACATGCTTCTATTATAACTACTGAAATGAACGTGCCACCACTAGAAGCATTTATACCTCTAATATCTCTGTCTACTACCTACTAAAACTATAACTAACTGTCCTCATCACCAATTACATCAGTACTACAACTACCATCATCATTACTACTACTACTACCACCACCATCACTACCGTCATTAAACTAGTACCGTTACCATCACCCCTACTACCATCATCATTACTACTACTACTACCACCACCATTAAACTGATATCATTACCATCACCCCTACTACCATCATCATTACTACTACTACTACCACCACTATCACTACCGTCATTAAACTAGTACCGTTACCATCACCCCTACTACCATCATCATTACTACTACTACTACCACCACCATCATTAAACTGCTATCATTACCATCACCCCTACTACCCGTACCACTACTATTTGGTGTAATAATCATGACAATAATATTTAAAAAATATTTAAAAAATAATTACACTTACATTTTAGTCAATTAACACAGTCAAAGCTTGATGATTAGTTGGTTTCTTTTGAAGCATTCCCCAAAAGTTCTCATTAGGTTTCCAGGTACGTAATAACCAGTGATGTTGTGGTCCTCTGTAGCTCAGCTGGTAGAGCACGGCGCTTGTAACGCCAAGGTAGTGGGTTCGATCCCCGGGACCACCCATACACAAAAAAAATATAAAAAAAATTTATGCACGCATGACTGTAAGTCGCTTTGGATAAAAGCGTCTGCTAAATGGCATATTATTATTTATTTATGTTTTTCCAGCAAACCAAAATTGGTGCAGAGAAAGTTCCCAAAACATTAGTTAGGTTCACATTGCAATAACGTTCCCAGAATAGTTCATTAGGATGTGGGAACAGTCTGGTGGGAACATTGTGGGGACATCATAAAATATATCTCCCCAAAACACAAAAAAACTGTCCAGTTGTGTGGATGATTCTACAATGTTTATTTTAGGGTGCAAAAAACATTCACCTGATGTTACAACAATATTCCCAGAATACATTTCGTCTGTTCTTTAAAGGTTCACAGAACATTTAATTAGGTTGTGGGAACAGTGTGGATTCATTACAAAACACAAAATCTGCTCAGTTGTGATGACATTCATACAATGTTTAAGTTAGTTTGCACAGGACATTGCCTTAAAAATGTTGCAAGAATATTCTTCTGATATTCACAAAGGTTGCACAGAACATTCCCACAATGTTGCATAATGTTCCACAATTTCCAGATAATCTGTTTTTATGACATTCATAGCATATTTGTTTTGGTTTAACATAATATTCCATTTATGGTCACGCAATATAAATTTTACCTTGTCTTGGAGGTCCTCAGAACATTACAAGAACATTTACAAAATGTTACATTTACGTTTTAACTAATATTACCACAACATTCTCAGCGTGCAAAAGAAAGCAGATTGGAAAACATCCCCATTATGTTCCACTCTAGACTGAATGGCAATGTGCATTTAATGACTGTATTGTAGGCCCACTACAAGGTGATATAGAAACACAGCATTTAATCATACAAACACAACCATATTTTTTTTTACATTTCTTACATTGACATGTGGGGTTTGAACATGCAATGTTTCATTCTCAAGCCAGGTCCATTATCCTCTGCACCACCAGGGAAACTCTCTAACATCTTCTTTTTCAGTATTTAGCCATGGCAGTATGGCCAATCAGGAATTCCATACTTCCTTTTTAGCCTTCTTCGACATACAGTGGATTCGGAAAAGTATTCAGATCCACTTTTTCAACATTTTGTTACAGCCTTGTAATAAAATTGATTAAATTGTTTTTTTTTCCCCTCATCAATCTACGCAATATCCCATAATGAAAAGCGAAAACAGATATTTAGAACTGCTTGCAAATTGATTACATATAAAAAACAGAAATACCTTATTTACATAAGTATTCAGACCCTTTGCTATGAGACGACTCGAAATTGAGCTCAGGTGCATCCTGTTTCCATTGATCATCCTTGAGATGTTTCTACAACTTGATTGGAGTCCACCTGTGGTAAATTCAATTGATTGGACATGATTTGGAAAGGCACACACCTGTCTATATAAGGTCCCACAGTTGACAGTGCGTGTCAGAGCAAAAATCAAGCCATGAGGTCGAAGGAATTGTCCCTAGAGCTCCGAGACAGGATTGTGTCGAGGCACTGATCTGGGGAAGGGTACCAAAACTTTTCTGCAGCATTGAAGGTCCCCAAGAACACAGTGGCCTCCATCATTCTTAAATAGAAGAAGTTTGGAACAACCAAGACTCTTTCTAGAGCTGGCCGCCCGGCCAAACTGAGCAATCAGGGGAGAAGGGCCTTGGTCAGGGAGGTGACCAAGAACCCAATGGTCACTCTGACGGAGCTCCAGAGTTCCTCTGTGGAGATGGGAGAACCTTCCAGAAGGACAACCATCTCTGCAGCACTCCACCAATCAGGCCTTTATGGTAGAGTGGCCAGATGGAAGCCACTCCTCAGTAAAAGGCACATGACACATATACAATGGCGCTGGAGGAGATGGGTGTCGTTTTACGGGCTCCTAACCAACTGTGCTAGTTTGTGTGTTTTTTCGCATTGTTTGTAACTTATTTTGTACATAATGTTGCTGCTACCATTTCTTTTGACTGAAAATAGCTTCTGGATATCAGGACAACGATTACTCACCTCGAACTGGACAAAGATCTTATGATAACCTGTAGACTATTTACCAAGAGAGTTTTCATCTATATTTTTCGTAGCTGTCTATTTACCACCACAAGCCGATGCTGGCACTAAGACCGCACTCAACGAGCTGTATAAGGCCATAAGCAAACAAGAAAATGCTCATCCAGAAGCGGCGCTCCTAGTGGCCACTCAACCAGCTGTATAGTGCCAGTGACTTGCTCAATACGGAAGTGGTCAGATGACTCAGATGCTAAACTACAGGACTGTTTTGCACAGACTGGAACAGTGAGTGCATACATTATTTTATTTTTTTCATACTGGCCCCCCCGTGGGAAACAAACCCACAACCCTGCTCTACCAACATCCCTGCCGGCCATTCCCTCCTCTACCCTGCCAATTGTGCACCGCCCCATGGGTCTCCCGGTCACGGCCGGCTACGACAGAGCCTGGATTCGAACCAGGATCTCTAGTGGCACAGCTAGCACTTCGATGCAGTGCCTTAGACCAGTGCACCACTCGGGAGTCTTGTTGTAGTTGCTAGTTGCTAATATAAATAAAACATCTCAAATTAGCTAATCACTTTAGCGGTAACTTCTTTGAGGTATTTTCTGAACAGCTTCTCCCTTATTTATGTCTCCTGTTGTCAGTTTGAACACACCGTTTTTCTCACTCATTTGTGGCTAGGAAATTCAAAAATGACTGTTGGAACTCCACAGCAGAAAATATGTGATTCTTCTTGCTAGGCTATCACTTACAGTGCTTTTAAATTGCAGTTTGCGTGTACCTTTATCCAGAGGTAATAAAAAAATTATAGCTAGTGTCAGAAATAATTATATGGATTTAATATACAGTGGGGAAAAAAAGTATTTAGTCAGCCACCAATTGTGCAAGTTCTCCCACTTAAAAAGATGAGAGAGGCCTGTAATTTTCATCATAGGTACACGTCAACTATGACAGACAAAATGAGAGAAAAAAATCCAGAAAATCACATTGTAGGATTTTTAATGAATTTATTTGCAAATTATGGTGGAAAATAAGTATTTGGTCAATAACAAAAGTTTCTCAATACTTTGTTATATACCCTTAGTTGGCAATGACACAGGTCAAACGTTTTCTGTAAGTCTTCACAAGGTTTTCACACACTGTTGCTGGTATTTTGGCCCATTCCTCCATGCAGATCTCCTCTAGAGCAGTGATGTTTTGGGGCTGTCGCTGGGCAACACGGACTTTCAACTCCCTCCAAAGATTTTCTATGGGCTTGAGATCTGGAGACTGGCTAGGCCACTCCAGGACCTTGAAATGCTTCTTACGAAGCCACTCCTTCGATGCCCGGGCGGTGTGTTTGGGATCATTGTCATGCTGAAAGACCCAGCCACGTTTCATCTTCAATGCCCTTGCTGATGGAAGGAGGTTTTCACTCAAAATCTCACGATACATGGCCCCATTCATTCTTTCCTTTACACGGATCAGTCGTCCTGGTCCCTTTGCAGAAAAACAGCCCCAAAGCATGATGTTTCCACCCCCATGCTTCACAGTAGGTATGGTGTTCTTTGGATGCAACTCAGCATTCTTTGTCCTCCAAACACGACGAGTTGAGTTTTTACCAAAAAGTTCTATTTTGGTTTCATCTGACCATATGACATTCTCCCAATCCTCTTCTGGATCATCCAAATGCACTCTAGCAAACTTCAGACGGGCCTGGACATGTACTGGCTTAAGCAGGGGGACACATCTGGCACTGCAGGATTTGAGTCCCTGGCGGCGTAGTGTGTTACTGATGGTAGGCTTTGTTACTTTGGTCCCAGCTCTCTGCAGGTCATTCACTAGGTCCCCCCGTGTGGTTCTGGGATTTTTGCTCACCGTTCTTGTGATCATTTTGACCCCACGGGGTGAGATCTTGTGTGGAGCCCCAGATCGAGGGAGATTATCAGTGGTCTTGTATGTCTTCCATTTCCTAATAATTGCTCCCACAGTTGATTTCTTCAAACCAAGCTGCTTACCTATTGCAGATTCAGTCTTCCCAGCCTGGTGCAGGTCTACAATTTTGTTTCTGGTGTCCTTTGACAGCTCTTTGGTCTTGGCCATAGTGGAGTTTGGAGTGTGACTGTTTGAGGTTGTGGACAGGTGTCTTTTATACTGATAACAAGTTCAAACAGGTGCCATTAATATAGGTAACGAGTGGAGGACAGAGGAGCCTCTTAAAGAAGCAGTTACAGGTCTGTGAGAGCCAGAAATCTTGTTTGTAGTTGACCAAATACTTATTTTCCACCATAATTTGCAAATAAATTTATAAAAAATCCTACAATGTGATTTTCTGGATATTTTTTTCTCATTTTGTCTGTCATAGTTGACGTGTACCTATGATGAAAATTACAGGCCTCTCTCATCTTTTTAAGTGGGAGAACTTGCACAATTGGTGGCTGACTAAATACTTTTTTCCCCCACTGTATGTCCAGTTATTGAGCATGTCCTCAAAACTCAAATAAGCATAAAATCGTCCTTATTTAGCATATCAAAAAGCATATCAACATCCTGATATCGACCTCAGTCAAGAGCATATGCATTGTATTTGCTGAGAAAATATACTATGTAGGCCTACTGTCAGTATTTGTCATCATATAGAGAAGATAAGATGTCCACATAGGCCTATCTCAGGATATCTAAAGAGTCAATATCCGGCCATACCATGTATGATATCCGGAGGGAATCCAAAAATGATTTGTGCATGAAAGAAAAATATGGATTTCATATTTGACAAATTTTTGAGCATGTGCTGAAAACTCAGAAATGGATCAGAAATCGTCCTTATATTCAGCATATCAAAATCATATCAATATCCGGATATGGACCTCAGCAAAGAGAATCATATTTGGAATCAATATAGCATATTATCTTGAATGTGTTGAGAAAACCCAGATATGCGACGTATACAGTCAGTATTTGTCAACAGGAAGAGAGAAAATAGGATGTCATATCTCAGCATATTTAATGAGTCATAGGAAATAGTAGTGATACTCAGAGTAATCCCAATATCATAAATGTCTAAAAGACATCTGGATTCAGAATGTCAGGATATGGTGCAAACCTTTTCGCCCAGTGTTGTTAATCACTCCCTGTTTACAGGCACTTTCCCCACTGCACTATAAACTGCTACGGTGAACCCCTTCTGAAGAATCGAGTAATCTAGATTCTTCAGCTATTAGAAATTTTCGGCCAATCTCCATTTTTCCATTCTTAAGCAAAATGTTTGGTTTTCAAACAGCTAAATGATTTTAAGGGCCAACTGTATTTAAAAAAAAAATCCAATCTGCACAGTTAGTTAAAGTGGTAAATGATCTTAGAGCCAACACAGATGGCAAACAGCTCTCTATCCTTGTACTCTTGGATTTAAGTGCTGCATTCGACTCTGTTGACCATGATGTCCTTCTGGACAGACTGGAGAGGTGGGTTGGCCTCTGTTGACCAGGATGTCCTTCTGGAGAGGTGGGTTGGCCTCTGTTGACCATGATGTCCTTCTGGACAGACTGGAGAGGTGGTTGGCCTCTGTTGACCATGATGTCCTTCTGGACAGACTGGAGAGGTGGGTTGGCCTCTGTTGACCATGATGTCCTTCTGGACAGACTGGAGAGGTGGTTGGCCTCTGTTGACCATGATGTCCTTCTGGAGAGGTGGGTTGGCCTCTGTTGACCATGATGTCCTTCTGGACAGACTGGAGAGGTGGTTGGCCTCTGTTGACCATGATGTCCTTCTGGACAGACTGGAGAGGTGGGTTGGCCTCTGTTGACCATGATGTCCTTCTGGACAGACTGGAGAGGTGGGTTGGCCTCTGTTGACCATGATGTCCTTCTGGACAGACTGGAGAGGTGGGTTGGCCTCTGTTGACCATGATGTCCTCCTGGACAGACTGGAGAGGTGGGTTGGCCTCTCCGGTCTAGTTCTAAATTGGTTAAGGACCTACTTAACCGGTAGAGAGTTTTTTGTCATCCTTGGTGAACATAACTCAGAGAAAATACATATCACATGTGGCGTTCCACAAGGTTCGATTTTGGGTCCGGTACTGTTCAGTTTATATATGTTACCCCTTGGCAGCGTTATCAGAAAGCAAAACATTGATTTTCACTGCTACGCTGACGATACACAACTTTACATTTCTGTGTCACCAGAGGATTTTAGCTCCACGGATAAATTATTAGGCTGTATTAGTGATTTAAACGCTTGGATGGCTCACAACTTCCTCCAGCTAAATCAAGACAAGACCGAGGTACTTATAGTTGGAGCCAAAGCACAGAGAGAGAATCTGGATGCACATTATAATTCACGGGCAATAAAGATAAAACACCAGCTAAAAACCTAGGTGTTGTTTTAGATTCTGAACTCAATTTAGAATCACACGTTAGGAATGTGACCAAAACAGCTTTTTACCACCTGAGGAATATTACCAAGGTGTGTCCGTTTCTCTCTCAGGCTGATACAGAGAGACTCATCCATGCTTTTATTACAAGCAGGCTTGACTACTGTAATGCTCTCCTGTCTGGTCTACCCAAGAAAGCCATTGGTCAACTGCAAAACATACAGAATGCTGCAGGATGGGTACTGACCAAGACCAGACAGAGAGCACACATTACACCGGTTTTAAGTTCTCTGCACTGGCTGCCTGTGAGTTTTTAAGTTATGTACCCAGTAGGTCCCTCAGGTCCTCTGGCACTGGCCTTTAACTATCCCAAAGCCCAGAACCAAGAGGCATGGTGAGGCAGCCTTTAGTTACTATGCCCCCAGCCTCTGGAATAGCCTGCCAGAGAACCTAATGGGGGCTGAAACTGTGGACATTTTAAAAAGAGATCTTAAAACACACCTTTTTAGCTTTGCTTTTCCTCAGGAGGCTTTTTAGTCATTCAGTTTTATTGTTATTCTTTTGTTTTTTATCCTCTCATGTTTGTTGTAGTAAATATTTCAGTTTTTATTTTCATTGTTTTTATTAGTTTTCTTCTGTGAAGCACATTGCGTTGCATTCCATGTCTGAAATGTGCTATATAAATAAAGCTTAATTTGATTTGATTATTCTGTACAAACTGCTGATGTTTACACAGCCACTCTTCTTATATGGGAAGCATGTAAATATTCACCCCCCTTGGCATTTTTCCTATTTTGTTGCCTTACAACCTGGAATTAAAATCGATTTTTGGGGGGTTTGTATCTGGTGCAAACAGCCCAGTACATCACTGGGGCCGAGCTCCCTGCCATCCAGGACCTCTATACAGTATCAGGCGGTGTCCGAGGAAGGCCCGAAAAATTGCCAAAGACTCCAGCCACCCTAGTCATAGACTGTTCTCTCTGCTAGCGTCCGGCAAACGGTACCGGAGCATCGGTTCTCGGACCAACAGGCTCTGTGACAGTTTCTACCCCCAAGCCATAAGAATGCTAAATAGCCAGACTGCTAAATAGTTCAATAATGGTTACCCGGACTATCTGCACTGACCCAATCTTACACACACTCTATGCACACTCACAAGACTATATTTAGCAAATAAGGCATGAGGGGGTATTTGTCCAATACACCACGGCTAAGGGCTGTTCTTATGCACGACACAACGCAGAGTCCCTGGATACAGCCCTTAGCCGTGGTGTATTGGCCATATATCACAAACCCCCAAGGTGCCTTATTGCTATTATAAACTGGTTACCAACGTAATTAGAGCAGTAAAAATAAATGTTTTGTCATACCTGTGGTGTACGGTCTGAAATACCACGGCTGTCAGACAATCAGCATTCAGGGTTGAACCACCCAGTTTATAAATACACACCATATTCACACACACACACACTACACTGACACTCTCACACAAAACACAAACACATTCACATACATTTACATTTTAGTCATTTAGCAGACGCTCTTATCCAGAGCGACTTACAGTTAGCACATACATTATTTTTATCGAACCCACAACCCTGGCGTTGCAAACGCCATGCTCTACCAACTGAGCTACATCCCCTGCCGGCCATTCCCTCCCCTACCCTGGACGACGCTGGGCCAATTGTGCGCCGCCCCATGGGTCTCCCGGTCGCGGCCGGCTACGACAGAGCCTGGATTCGAACCAGGATCTCTAGTGGCACAGCTAGCACTGCGATGCAGTGCCTTAGACCACTGCGCCACTCGCACTACATACGCACACACACACACACTATCCTGATGCCAAGTCACTTTACCCTGCCTTCATGTACATATCTACCTCAAATACCTTATTATTATCTATCCTGATGCCTAGTCACTTTACCCTGCCTTCATGTACATATCTACCTCAAATACCTTATTATTATCTATCCTGATGCCTAGTCACTTTACCCTGCCTTCATGTACATATCTACCTCAAATACCTTATTATTATCTATCCTGATGCCTAGTCACTTTACCCTGCCTTCATGTACATATCTACCTCAAATACCTTATTATTATCTATCCTGATGCCTAGTCACTTTACCCTGCCTTCATGGGCGGCAGGTAGCTTAGTGGTTAAGAGCGTTGTGCCAGTAACCGAAAGGTCGCTTGTTCTAATCCCTCTGTCGATGTATCCTTGAGCAAGGCACTTAACCCTAATTAGTCCTCTAAGTCACTCTGGATAAGAGCGTCTGCTAAATGACAAAATAATACAAATTATACCTCAAATACCTCGTACCCTGCACATTGATCTGGTACTGTTACTCCCTGTATATAGCTCCACATTGATCTGGTACTTCCTGTATATAGCTCCACATTGATCTGGTACTTCCTGTATATAGCTCCACATTGATCTGGTACTTCCTGTATATAGCTCCACATTGATCTGGTACTTCCTGTATATAGCTCCACATTGATCTGGTACTTCCTGTATATAGGTCCACATTGATCTGGTACTTCCTGTATATAGGTCCACATTGATCTGGTACTTCCTGTATATAGCTCCACATTGATCTGGTACTTCCTGTATATAGCTCCACATTGATCTGGTACTTCCTGTATATAGCTCCACATTGATCTGGTACTTCCTGTATATAGCTCCACATTGATCTGGTACTTCCTGTATATAGCTCCACATTGATCTGGTACTTCCTGTATATAGCTCCACATTGATCTGGTACTTCCTGTATATAGCTCCATTTGTGTATTTTATTCCTCCTGTGTTACTATTTTTCTTTTTATTATAATTGTTTAGCTACATCGTTGGGAAGGGCTCGTAAGCAAGCATTTCACGGTTAAGTCTAGACCCGTTATATTCAGCGAATGAGACAATTAAAAATAGATTTTAATTTGATTTTAACTCTCTTTGTCCTCCCATCTCGCCTTGACATGACGCTCCTGACTCAGACACCAACAGAGGAAAACAGATTATGTTACAACACCACAGGAGGACCTACACACATAGACACACACAACCTGCAACAACAATAAAACATATAAAAATAAAATGTGGCATTTTCCCGAGTCGGACAGGACTTGTTTTCGGACATTTACATTTTCACCACTTCCAGCTACATCTGGTCTCCCATCCAGGGACCCTGCTAAGCTTCACGGGCAAACCAGGGTCACATATTGCTGGAACAAAATGTGCCAAAACTTACAACTGGAAAAAGGGTAGCGAAAGCAAAGGCCAGGGAAACATAACCGAAGATAGGGAAAATTGCAGGAAAGAGGGAGGTGTTTTGTTTAATTGCTTTATCATTTTAAAACAAATTCACTGAAAACTATTTTTTGCATCCATTTGCAATTCATTTGCTCTCGCATTTATTATTTCCTTGCAATATTTTGTTTATCAATACTTTTGGGTTTTATGTTCTACTATCAATACTTTTGGGTTCATGTTTTGCTTTCAATATCATTATTTTTGTTTTTGCAATGCTAAGGATTTTGTTCTCGCCTTCAGAAGTTTTCTTGATATTAATGGACCAAAAGTAACTCACTAACTAGAGGATTGCACCATAAAACACTGTTACTCCATTTAAATGTCTTTAAAGCGGCAATTCTCAATTGAAACATTAACAAAGTGTTCAGCCCACCTCAGTTTCGGTAAAAAGCTGTGGGAAAGGGGCTGGAGAAAATTCTCAAATCCAAAGACTACGGATCCATGATGTAACATTTTTAATTTTTAAAGCTGCAAAATGTCACTTTTTGGGGCGTCCCGACTAAATTCACATAGAAATGTTTGTTATAGATCTGTCATTCTCATTGAAAGCCAGTCTAAGAAGCGGTAGATCTGTTCTATCTGCGCTATTTCTATACTTCCCGTTCTTTTACTTTCGGTTTTGTACACCAGCTTCCAACAGCTTAAAGTAGAATTGTTTTGGTGATGGAAAATATATTTCACAGCAGTTTAGATTCTCTACTCTATAATGGCTTGTTTTGTCACATAAACTGAAATGAGGCAAACTGTTAGAATTTTAGCAACCAGGAAATGGCGGATCTATTTCTGCATAGTGCATCTTTAAACAGACAGATTTTTTTGGTGATTTTCTATTATGCTAATCACATGTAAAAAAAAATATGTATTTCCAGTTTCCTATGTGAAAAAACGTTGAAATGTGAAAATTTCACTTTCACATGTGCAATTTCAAGTTCACATGTGAAAAACTATCACGGAAAAGTTTTTCACATATGAAACTGCAAATTGTGATTGTTTTTTCATATGTGAATTTGTAATTCCCGAGTGGCGCAGCGGTCTAAGACACTGCATCTCAGTGCTAGAGGCGTCACTACAGACCCCCTGGTTCGATTCCAGGCTGTATCACAACCGGGCCGTGATTGGGAGTCCCATAGGGCGGCGCAAAATTGGCCCAGCGTCGTCCGGGTTTGGCCGGTGTAGGCCGTCATTGTAAATAAGAATTTGTTCTTAACTGACTTGCCTAGTTAAATAAAGGTTAAAAAAACAAAAAAACAATGCTACAACATTCTTACTGATACTGTATCTATATTCAGACCCCTTGACTGTAGCTTCCGTCTGGCCACTCTACCATAAAGGCCTGATTGGTGGTGTGCTGCAGAAATGGTTGTCCTTCTGGAAGGTTCTCCCATCTCCACAGAGGAACTCTGGAGCTTTGTCAGAGTGACCAAATATATATATTTTTTAAATCCACATGTGAAAATCTAATTTAACGTTTACTCCAATGTTTGTGAACAAAGTAAATTTAAACAAACACTGCATAGCCTAAAAACACGGTTCACCCCTAGATCTGATGTCCGCGCTCCCGCAGAAATCTAATTAGCATATAAAAAACTCCCCTAAAAAATCTGTCTATTCACATGTGAATGTTGTTCTTATATGAAACTGCACATCAGATTCTCACGTGAAAGCTTTCAACATGTGAAACTGCACATTTCTCATGTGAGGTGAAAACAACATGTTAAAAGTTGGTGTTAACGTGAACACTAAATATAATACAAGCTAAACATGTGAAAACAGCTATTTCAAATGTGAAACTGCAAATTTGCCATGTGTTTTTATTGTAAGGGGGCACACACAGATTAATCTCTCCTCAAAAACAAACATAGCTCTCCGCTTCCACACACACACACACACACACACACACACACACACACACACACCACACACACACACACACACACACACACACACACACACACAGACAGACAGACAGACACACACCACACACACACACAACACACACACACACACACACACACACACACACACACAACACATACACACAACACACCACACACACCACACACACACACAGACAGACAGACAGACAGACACACACACACACACACACACACACAGAGACACACACGCACACACACACACACACACACACACACACACACAGACAGACACACACACACACACACACACACACAGACACACACACACACACACACACACACAACGACAGACACACACACACACAACACACACACCAGACACACACACACACCACACACACACACACACACAGACACACACAGACACACACACACACACACACACACACACACACACACACACACACACACACACACACTTCCCTCCCAGGCCAAATCCTAACCTGAACCTGAATGTGTGAGACAGTGGGCTGATAGTGAGCGTGTTGTCTCATGCTCAGGGCGTGACAGATCAGTGAGAGTGACATGGAGATTCCTGACACGCACACACACACTCGCACGCACGCACACACACACACACACACACACTCACTCACTCATACAACCTTCCAATAAAATGTGAAATTTGCAGTTTCACATGTGAAAATTGCAGATGTGAAAATCAAATTTGCAGTTCTACATGTGAGAAACATTCATATGTGAAAATCTAACAAGTAGAATTGCAAATTCTGTAATGCCATTCTGTAAAAAGGTTACTTAGCCTACCTATAATAATTCAAGTGCATTCCAAATAATCCAATCATTATTATTTATTTCTGAGCTATCGACTCCATTAAGACTGTAGTTGCATTGATATACATGTCAACTTAGCACTACCAACAGGGAGTGTTAATGCTGCATGGCTCTCTTCTTCCTACGTTGGTACGGGACTGTTTTCCGGTTTGTATGCATGGTAACGTTTTCAAATTCTAGAGATAACATGTTTAACATAACTGTGGTTTTCTTAACATTTTTATTTTTCACCTCCCTGACCAAGGCCCTTCTCCCCCGATTGCTCAGTTTGGCCGGGCGGCCAGCTCTAGGAAGAGTCTTGGTGGTTCCAAATTTATTCCATTTAAGAATGATGGAGGCCACTGTGTTCTTGGGGACCTTCAATGCTGTAGAATGTCTTTGGTACCCTTCCCCAGATCTGTTCCTTCGACACAATCCTGTCTCGGAGCTCTACGGATAATTCCTTCGACCTCATGGCTTGGTTTTTGCTCTGACATGCCTTTCCAAATCATATCCATGTCATTATGGGGTGTTGTGTGTATATTGATGAGGAAAAAAAGTTTTTTAATCCATTTTAGAGTAAGGCTGTAACGTAACAAAATGTGGAAAAAGTAAAGGGGTCTGAATACCTTACGAATGCACTGTACCCAAAGTGCTGCTTGTTCACCCTAGTTCCTCTCCATGTACTGGTGGAGGAAACCGGTTCTTTTTATGCTGAAAGACAAATTCCAGAAAAATAGGCTAGAGTTAAAACATGAATTCATTAATCTCCTATAGCTTGTTATTGCCTGTTGACAGCTACAGCTGTAGTACAATTCACCAGCTAAAAAAACAAGTCCAGTTCAACCTGCTTCCAGCAACACAGCAACATAACTGATTTAGCAAACATTTAACTTCATAATTACCAGCTAGCTAGGTGTAAATGGTATTCATCTAGCTAGCCAGCTAGTTTAACATGCAAAAAAACGGCCTACACCTAAATCTATAATCCAATCTAGATAGCTATTTAGCCATCATTTCATTCATGGCTAGCTAGCTAGCCAACTTAGCCTGTGTCCCTATCGCCTAACACGGGTTAGCATTCTCACCACAGTGGCTATTTTCAGTAGGTAAACAAGACAAACTGACAAACATGAAAATGATTATCATCATATCATGCATGGCTTGCCTTAGCACATCAGCAATAAACATTCTAACGCTAGTTAGCTAGCTAGCGACCAACAGAATCCAGCTGGCCAACTAACGTTAGCTAGCAGGCTACCAGTATGCAAATGTTTAGCTAGATAGCTCTAGCTAGCTAGCTAGCTAACAATAGCTAGAAATGAAAATGACTATATGATACTGTGTTCAGCTAATAAAGCATGCACATAATAAAGTAGCTAGGAAGCTATTTTAACTGTAGACTCCTGTGTAGTTATGGATTATGATTCATGACAGACTGAAACACTTTGAAAATATCCTTCCCACTTGGCATCAACCCGACATTGATGATTTCCTTCCACAGAGCTGCATTGATGCCACAAGCTGAATTCAGGGCAACACTGTTATTAAAAGCTATACCTAAACTTTGCATGTTGTCCATGATGAAAATATGAGTAAATTCTATGATCTGTGGATTTTTCTAATATTCCGCGGTTGCAGATAGCAGGACGTGCCACTTGACAGAAGGCTTGACAGAATGGACTTTTTATCTCATGAATGTCCCAGTCCCCTCATTTTTTCAACCAATCATGGCTGAGCAAGATTCTGTATTTTCTCCTTGGCTAAACAGCTTTGTGATTTTACATTTATTATTAATATTTACAGATTACATAAAAGTTTGTTATTAAGGCCGTCAAACGCCCCAGATGAGCTACGGTGTCACATTTTGGTTGATTTATTAATATTTTAGAAACGTATAGAAACTGTTTAGAAAATTATTATTGTGTGAAGAATTATATGGAAGTATTATTAACATTGCTATTGTGACACCCGGTGGATACTTTTGGATTGACCTGTAGTATAGGCGGCAGGAAACCTAGCGGTCGATGTGCCCTTGAGCAAGGCACTTAACCCTAATTGCACCTGTAAGTCGCTCTGGATAAGAGCTTCTGCTAATTGACAAAAATTGAAAAAAAAAAATATGGTATGGGGTTATGGGTAAAGATGGCGTCCGAGTTAAATGGAGCCTGTATGTAAGATGCCTTTACACCGACAGTTTTCTGATTGTATATTTTGTCTATAATATACAACAGCAAGGCCACAAATAAAGCAATGCATATAACATAACAAAACAGACACCAATTAAAAGGTAGACTCAGCAATATGACGTAGATGCAGAAAGTAAACAGCATAGTGGGTCAATTTCCATAACAACTAAGAGCGTTGAAGAACGAGCCTCAACTTCTCCACTGTTTTGGTTCCCTGGCTACCACTTGAAACAGCGTGAAGCGAACCGTGCACATGCACAGATACTGTGTGACTGTGTGACTGTCTGACTGTGTGACTGTGTGACTGTGTGACTGTGTGACTGTGTGACTGTGTCACTGTGTGACTGTGTGACTGTGTGACTGTGTGACTGTCTGACTGTGTGACTGTGTCACTGTGTGACTGTGTGACTGTGTGACTGTGTGACTGTCTGACTGTGTGACTGTGTCACTGTGTGACTGTGTGACTGTGTCACTGTGTGACTGTGTGACTGTGTGACTGTCTGACTGTGTGACTGTGTCACTGTGTGACTGTGTGACTGTGTGACTGTGTGACTGTGTGACTGTCTGACTGTGTGACTGTGTCACTGTGTGACTGTGTGACTGTGTGACTGTGTGACTGTGTGACTGTGTCACTGTGTGACTGTGTGACTGTGTGACTGTGTGACTGTCTGACTGTGTGACTGTGTGACTGTGTGACTGTGTGACTGTCTGACTGTGTGACTGTGTCACTGTGTGACTGTGTCACTGTGTGACTGTGTGACTGTGTGACTGTGTCACTGTGTGACTGTCTGACTGTGTGACTGTGTGACTGTGTCACTGTGTGACTGTGTGACTGTGTGACTGTGTGACTGTCTGACTGTGTGACTGTGTCACTGTGTCACTGTGTGACTGTGTGACTGTGTGACTGTGTGACTGTCTGACTGTGTGACTGTGTCACTGTGTGACTGTGTGACTGTGTCACTGTGTGACTGTGTGACTGTGTGACTGTGTGACTGTGTGACTGTGTGACTGTGTGATTGTGTGACTGTGTGACTGTGTCACTGTGTGACTGTGTGACTGTGTGACTGTGTGACTGTGTCACTGTGTGACTGTGTGAGAGCGAAGTCTTGCATCTCACTCATCTCAATATCTGCAGTGTTGCTAATGGCAACATCATTTCGCTGAGTCTACCTTTAACTAAGAATAAAAATATTTAATTTATAATAATCATTTGCAAAAAAGTTTACTCTCTTGCTTCAGAGGATGTGCTTTGATTTTGTCGTCACCATGTGCTATTTGTTCAATATTCACAAATACTGCAATTGATCTGCTACTGTGGTTTACGTAGCATTTTTTACAGTAACGTCCAAAATTCATCAAATATATCCTGGCCGTTGAATATTTTCCCACAATGCAATGTAATGAATGGTAATCTACTGTATTCAGGTTATACAGTATGTTACTGTTGATTTTACAGTAATTTACTGTGACAATGGTCTGGATTTATTTTACAGTGTGTATACACTTCATCATACTGTACATTTAACATCAACATCTATATATTTAGCCTGTATTACACACCCATATGTCTACCCCTAGTAAACACCCATATGTCTACCCCTAGTAAACACCCATACGTCTACCCTAGTAAACACCCATACGTCTACCCTAGTAAACACCCATACATCTACCCTAGTAAACATCCATACATCTACCCCTAGTAAACACCCATACATCTACCCTAGTAAACACCCATACATCTAACCGCCTATACACCCCCCTACATCTTACCCCCCTAGTAAAAACACCCCATCCACAACAAACACATCTACCTAGTACACCCCCCTTACATCTCCCCCTAGTACCAAACACCCCATGACATTCTACCCTCGTAACCACGACCCTCCGTCTCCACCCCTCGACCCCCCCATCCCCCTCTCCCCCTCTTACACCCCCCCTCATTCTCTCCCCCTCTTACCCACCCCCCGTCTCCCCTACTTACCCACCCCTCCCTCCCCCTCTCGACCCCCTCCATCCCATCTTCCCCCTTCCCCCCCCCCTCCCTCCTCCCCTCTTCCCCCACCCCTCCCTCTCCCTCCGTCTCAGCCCCCCTTCAACCTCTACCCTAGTACACACCCATACGTCTCCCCTAGTAACACACCCATAACGTTCTACCCCTAGTAAACATACCCAACATCTACCTGTAATAAATCACATCCATCATCTACCCTCGTAACACCCATGACGTCTACCCCTAGTAAAACAACCCATACATCTACCGCTAGTAAACATCCAGACATCTACTAACCCCTAGTAAACACCCATACAGTCGTCTAAAACCTTAGTAAACACCCATACTTCGACCCTCGTAACACCCATACATCTAACCCTAGTAAACGTCCATACGTCTACCCCAGTACCCATCCCATATGTCTACCCCTAGTAAACACCCATACGTCCACCCTATAAACCTCCATAACGTCTACCCTAGTAACCATCCATACGTCTAAACCCTATAAACACTCATACGTCTACCCTAAGTAAACACCCATACTCGACCCCTATTAACCACCCATACGTCTAAGACCCCTAGTAAACACCCATACGTATACCCTAGTAAACATCCCATACATCTAACCCCTAGTACACCCCATACGTCTACCCCTAGAGAGAGAGAGAGAGAGAGATA
>LR778282.1:3327114-3341586 GCA_902810595.1 Coregonus sp. 'balchen'
CTCTCTCTCTTCTCTCTCTCTCCTCTCTACCTCTCTCTCTTTCTCTCTCCTCTCTCCCCCGCTCTCGCCCTCCCTCTCTTCTTCCGCTCTCTCTCTCTCTCTCTCTCTCTCCCCCTCGTTTTCTCTTTCCCTCTTCTTTCTTGTCTCCTCTCTATTCTCTCTCCTCTCTCTCTCTCCTCCTTTCTCTTCTCTCTCTTTCTCTCTCTCTCTCTCTTCCTTTTTTTTTCTCGTTTTCCCTCTCTCTCTCTCTCTCTCTCTCTCTCTATCTCCTTTTTTTCTTCTTTTCCCCCTCCTTTCTTCTTTTTTTTCCGCCGTTTTTAGTGACAGGGTTGTAGATTAGTGACAGGGTTAGTGACAGAGTTGGTGACAGGATTAGTGACAGAGTTGGTGACTTGGATTAGTGACAGAGTTGGTGACAAGGTTAATGACTGGGTTGGTGACAGGGTTGGTGACAGGGTTGGTGACAGGGGAAGGAATTAGTCTGAGGGTGAAAGCCAAGTGAAGACAGAGGGATGGGAGTGTGTGTCAGAGTTCGACCACACAGACACTTTGGTTAGCAACAGAACAATTACCAACAAGGACAGGACTTTGTGTTGTAGTTTTAGATCCCACGGAAAATACTGTGTGTTTTCGAGTAGACACTGAAAATGCTGGTGGTTTTAGATACACTGAAATGGTCTTTTAGAGAACACGGAAAGGCTTATATTTAGATAACACTGAAATGCTGGGTATTTAAGATAACACTGAAATGCGGGTCGTTTTAGATAACACTGAAATGCTGGTAGTTTTTAGATAACACTGAAATGCTGGTATTTTAGATAACACTGAAATGCTGGTGTTTAGATAACAACTTGAAATGCTGGTATTTTAGATAACACTGAAATGCTGGTATTTTAGATAACACTGAATGCTGGTATTTTAGATAACACTGAAATGCTGGTATTTTAGATAACACTGAAATGCTGGTGTTTTAGATAACACTGAAATGCTGGTATTTTAGATGCCACTGAAATGCTGGTATTTTAGATAACACTGAAATGCTGGTATTTTAGATAACACTGAAATGCTGGTATTTTAGATAACACTGAAATGCTGGTATTTTAGATAACACTGAAATGCTGGTATTTTAGATAACACTGAAATGCTGGTATTTTAGATAACACTGAAATGCTGGTGTTTTAGATAACACTGAAATGCTGGTATTTTAGATGCCACTGAAATGCTGGTATTTTAGATAACACTGAAATGCTGGTGTTTTAGATAACACTGAAATGCTGGTATTTTAGATGCCACTGAAATGCTGGTATTTTAGATAACACTGAAATGCTGGTGTTTTAGATGTTGCTATTATGTTTGTTGTTACTGCTGCTGTTGTTGTTGTTGTGATAATACTGTAGCTTCCTGATTATTGTTCCTGGTTGGCCAGACAAAATCCTCACTGCTCCAGACTTCAACACGTGTGGTTTTAGAACAGTTCAATAGGGAATATTCCTATAATGGACTTGGACTTGTTGGTTGGAACGGAATATTCCTATAATGGATTTCGACGCGTTGGTTGGAATGGAACATTCCTATAAGGATGCCAGAAACATGATGCATGTTGAGGTGTCAGTGTTTCTCCTAGTGTAGGGCGAGGACAGGGGCTGACTCATAGGTTACACAGGGGAAAGTGAAAATTGCGGTCTACATCATCAAGGAAATGATGTGGCCTGTAAACCAGGAGTTTCCTAACATGTTAGAGTAAAACTAGACCATCAAAGTACTACTTTGGTGAAAGCCACAGGTCTTTAAAAGGAAAGAATTCAACAACCACGTCTCTGTCACTAACAAATACAGTCACAGGTGTTAACTCTACAATGCACTCGAAAAGAAAAGGCACCATGGGAAATATGCAAATTAGGCTCTACATATAGAATTTGTCACATGCATCGAATTCATCCCAGCCCCAGCCCCAGCCCCCAGCACTGCCCCCAGCCCCAGCCCCCAGCCCCCAGCCCCAGCCCCAGCCCCAGCCCCCAGCCCCAGCCCCCAGCCATACACAAGTGTAGACTCCACCGTGAAATGCTTATTTACAAGCCCTTTCCCAACAATGCAGTTAAAAAGTATGACAATTAGCAAATCGATAAAAACAAAATAGTAACACAATAAAATAACAATATTGAGGCTATATACAAGGAGTACCGGTACCGAGTCAGTGTACTGGGGTACGAGGTAGTTGGAGTAATTCATTGAGGTAATATGTACATGTAAGTTTGGTTAGGTGATTGATTTAAGTGTTATGTACATGTAAGCAAAAAGTCTGGGTAGCCATTTGATTAACTGTTCAGCAGTCTTATGGCTTTAGGGTAGAAGCTGTTCAGGAACGTTTTGGTCCCAGACTTGGCGCTCCGGTACAGCTTTCTGTGGGTTGCAGAGAGAACAGACTGTGACTTGGATGGCTGGAGTCTTTGACACCGCCTGGTATAGATCCTGGATGACAGGGAGCTTGGACCCTCTGTAGCACCTTGCGGTCAGATGCCAAGTAGTTGCCATACCAGGCAGTGGTGCAGCCAGTCAAGATGCTCTCAATGGTGCAGCTGTAAAACTTTTTTGAGGATCTGAGGGCCCCATGCCAAATCTTTTCAGCCTCCTGAGGGGGAAGAGGTGTTGTCTTGCCATCTTCACGACTTTGTTGGTGTGTTTGGACCATGATAGGTCCTTAGTGTTGTGGACACCGAGGAACTTAAAGCTCTCAACCGTCTCCATTACAGCCCCATCGATGTGAATGAGGGCGTACTCGGCCTTCCCTTTCCTGTAGTCTACAATCAGCTCCTTTCTCTTGCTGACGTTGAGGGAGAGGTTGCTGTCTCTGACCTCCTCCCTATAGGCTGCCTCATCGTCGTCGGTGATCAGGCCTACCACTGTCCCGTCATTGGCAAAATGAATGATGGTGTTGGAGTCGTATGAGGCCCCCAAGTCGTGGGTGAACAGGGAGTACAGGATGGGACTGAGCGCGAACCCTTTTGGGGCCCCTGTGTTGAGGATCAGCGTGGCGGATGTGTTTTAGCCTATCCTCACCACCTGGGGGCGGCCCGTCAGGAAGGCCAGTATCCAATTGCAGAGGGAGGTGTTTAGTCCCAGGGTCCTTAGCTTAGTGATGAGCTTTGTGGGCACTATGGTGTTGAAAGCTGAGCTGTAGTCAATGAACAGCATTCTCACGTAGGTGTTCCTTTTGTCCAGATGGGAAAGGGCAGTGTGGAGTGCAATAGAGATTGCGTCATCTGTGGATCACCTGTTTAAGTAAGTGACTGCTACTGTGTTTTACGTATCATTTTTTACGTCCAAAAGGTCTCGTTTAAAGATCTTACTCACATCGGCTATTATCACACAGTCGTCCGGATCAGCTGGTGCTCTCATGCATGGTTCAGTGTTGCTTGCCTCGAAGCGAGCATCGAAGACATTTAGCTCGTCTGGTAGGTTCGCGTCACTGGGCAGCTCGCGGCTGGATTTCCCTTTGTAATCCGTAATAGTTTGCAAGCCCTGCAATATCCGACAAATGTCAGAGCCAGTGTAGTAGGATTCAATCTTAGTCCTGTATTGACACTTTTCCAGTTTGATGGTTCGTCGAAGGGCGTAGCGGGATTTCTTATAAGCGTCCGGATTTGCGTCCCGGTCCTTGAAAGTGGCAGCTTTAGGAGAGCTTGGTATGAGTCTCTGAGTAAAGGTGATCTAAAGGTGATCTAAAGGTGATCTAAAGGTGATCTAAAGGTGATCTAGAGGTGATCTAAAGGTGATCTAAAGGTGATCTAGAGGTGATCTAAAGGTGATCTAGAGGTGATCTAAAGGTGATCTAAAGGTGATCTAAAGGTGATCTAAAGGTGATCTAAAGGTGATCTAGAGATCTAGTTGCACAGGAGACATGCTGGTAGAAATGAGGTAAAATTAGGTCCAACCTTTAGCTCAGTTGCTAGAGCATGGCGCTTGCAACACCAGGGTTGTGGGTTCGATTCCCACGGGGGACCAGTATGAAAATGTATTCACTCACTAACTGTCAGTCGCTCTAGATAAGAGCGTCTGATAAATGACAAAAATGTAAAATTAGGTACAACGTATTTCAGTTTCTCTGCATTAAAATCCCAGGCCACTAGGAGGCCACTGGGTGACCATTTTGTTGTTTGCTCATGGCCCTATACAGTTCATTGAGTGCTGTCTTAGTGCCAGCGTCGGTCTGTGGTGGTAAATGGACAGCTACAAAAAATATAGATGAAAACTCTCTTGGTAAATAGTGTGACCTACAGCTTATCATGAGGTATTCTAACTCAGGTGAGCAGAAACTCGAGACTTCCCTAATGTTAGAGATCGCGTTGATGTTGACAAAGAGACACCCCCCTGCTGAAGTATAACCAGCTAGATTTATATTTTACATGTCCTTGTTCAGCCACAGGGTTAGTGACAGGGTGGTCGATTAGTGACAGATCATGTTGATAGAATAGTCTTGAACTGAGCTCATTCAGTTTCTTTTCCAGTGATTGCACATTTTCCAATAGAACAGAGGGTAAGGGTGACTTATCAACTCACCGTTGCATTCTCGTTAGGTGTCCCGCAATCCGTCCCCTATAGCGCCGCCTCCTCCTCCTCCGAGTGACGAGGATTTGGGCCTGGTCTGGGATGAGCATTATGTCCTTCACCTCAGATTAATTTAAATAGAAGTACTCATCGAAAACGAGGTTAGTAATTGCTGTTTTGATGTCCAGAAGCTCTTTTCACTCATATGAAACGATGGCTGAAAGTTAGGATAAAAAAACACACAAAATAGCACAATTGGTCAGGAGCCGAAAACGGTGGCCATCCCCTCCGGCACCATCCTCTCCGGCACCATCCTCTCCGGCGCCATCCCCTCCGGCACCATCCTCTCCGGCACCATCCTCTCCGGCGCCATCCCCTCCGGCACCATCCTCTCCGGCACCATCCTCTCCGGCGCCATCCCCTCCGGCACCATCCTCTCCAGCGCCATCCCCTCCGGCGCCATCCTCTCCGGCACCATCATCTCCGGCACCATCCTCTCCGGCGCCATCCCCTCCGGTGCCATCCTCTCCGGCACCATCCTCTCCGGCACCATCCTCTCCGGCACCATCCTCTCCGGCACCATCCCCTCCGGCGCCATCCTCTCCAGCACCATCCCCTCCGGCACCATCCTCTCCGGCACCATCCTCTCCGGCGCCATCCTCTCCGGCACCATCCTCTCCGGCACCATCCTCTCCGGCGCCATCCCCTCCGGCGCCATCCTCTCCGGCACCATCCTCTCCGGCACCATCCTCTCCGGCACCATCCTCTCCGGCGCCATCCTCTCCGGCACCATCCCCTCCGGCGCCATCCTCTCCAGCGCCATCCCCTCCGGCACCATCCTCTCCGGCACCATCCTCTCCGGCACCATCCTCTCCGGCGCCATCCCCTCCGGCGCCATCCCCTCCGGCGCCATCCTCTCCGGCACCATCCTCTCCGGCGCCATCCTCTCCGGCGCCATCCTCTCCGGCGCCATCCTCTCCAGCGCCATCCCCTCCGGCACCATCCTCTCCGGCGCCACTCTCCAGTCACCAAATAGTGTTAAAACTACACCCAAAATGACTGTGTTTTTGTTTAACACTAATAGGAAACTCTAGATCAACACTAGTGTTCAATAGAAATAACACTGTGAGTGTTAACTACCCCATGGTGTTACATTTGAGTAACACTGGCAAGTGTAATGCAATGTTAATTTTTTACACTACAGTGTTACATTAACACTCAAAATAACACTCTTTAAGTGTTGATTTAACACTGCAAAATGTACTGTGCAGGAACTCTCACTCATCTCAAGTTGTGCTTTTCATCAGAGTTACGCCAAAGCAACTTGCACGCAACTGAAGCCACAGGTGTGTCTCATAGCAAGGTAGTCTGTCTGTCTGTTCAGCCATGATGTGATACATTTAAACAGCAGACACTTCAGATGCATTCATTCCTATTCATCCATGTGAAGAAGCAGAAAGGGATCGTAATGTATGTGACTCATTGGAATGAATGAATCATCTGATAAACCAATAATACCAAGGTGTGACTCATATTGGTTTTAGCACAGCTGTGCAGCTGTCATACTGAAGCTTTGCGGTAATAGCCGAGGCCAATCACATGAGCCAGGTTAACCATTGACAGCCGAGGCCAAACACCCAGGTTAGCCAATGGATCCGTGCTTCCAGCTCACCAGGAGGAACTGAGCCAGAACACGAGCCCTCCGCCAGCTTGGTCTCACCAGAACCCCGCCAGCAGCCAACCGAGCGCGCCAAGCCGGGGGAACCGGCCAGCAGAGCACCAACACGCGGCAAGCAGCGGGCGACCCGCAACAAACGAGCGCAAGCAGCCAGGCGCCAGAGCGAGCGGAAACCCGCGGAACGGAAGAGCAAGAAGAAAACACTCGCCCAGCGCTCGCCGCGCCAGCCCCGAGCCGCGACGCAGGCGGCGCACGCCCAGCCCTGCGCGCCACGCCCCGGCGCACCAGCCGGCCCACCCCGGCAGACAGCACGCGCGCCAAGCGGCGCGGCGCGCCCCCCGCGCCACAGCGCGCGCCGCCGCAGCCCCAGCGACGCCGACGCTCCACGCGCGCAGCCCGACGACCACCCAGGAGCGAACGGCCGCGACCCGCGCGCACCCGCGCGCAGACCCTAGCGCCACAAGCGCGGCCAGACACTCAGACGCCCGAGCGAAGCCGCGCGCCACCCGGAGCACAGCGCGGACGCACGCCCGACGGCAAGCGCAGGGGACCGCGCGAGCCACCCCGGAGCGCCAGTGCGGACGACGCCAACGACGAGCGCCACCCCGCTCCAGCGCACGCCACACGCAGCGCGCCAGCGCCTCGACAGCGGGCGCCAGCAGCGCGCAGCCGCAGCATCACGCGCGCCAGCCGCGGCGCAACGAGCGCGCCAACCGCGAGCCATGCTCAGAGCAGCCGCCGCCACCGCGCGCCAACCGCTCCGCGCAGAGAACACGCGGGCAGCGCGCCAGAACACGACGAGCGCAATCCTCGCTCCAGGCGAGCCAAGCGCCGAGGACACCGGCTCCATCCCGACCAGCGCCGGCTCCCGCGCCCACGCCGCGGCCAGCCGCTCTCGACACCGCTGCCAGCCCTCTCCCTCGAGTCACACACTCCGTCCATACCTCTCTCCATCTCCTCTCTCACCTCTCTCTCCAATCTCTCCTCCATCCCGCTCTCCATCTCCTCTCCACTTCTCTCTCCATCCCTCTCTCCATCTCCTCTCTCCACCTCTCTCTCCATCCCTCTCTCCATCTCCTCTCTCCACCTCTCTCTCCATCCCTCTCTCCATATCTCTCCTGTCCCGCCTCAGGATGCTAGGTTCTCACCAGTAGAGCGGAGTTATAGTCAGAGCCGAGCCAGAACTCCTCTCTCCCACAGTGGCCTGAGCCAGCTACAAGCCAGAAGTCTAACTGCTTGTCAGTCTGAATGACAAAGACATAAAAATTGAGGTGGAAAACATGTTCATCCTGTGTTCAAGGACGGCCCTCCCACGTGTGTCTGGGGCTGGGGCTGGGGTCTGGGGCTGGGGCTGGGATGTAAGGCTGGGGCTTATGGCTGGGGCTGGGGGCTGGGGCTTGGGTGTAGGACTGGGGCTGGGGTGTAAGGCTGGGGCTGGGGTGTATGGCTGGGGCTGGGGTGTATGGCTGGGGCTGGGGTGTAAGGCTGGGGCTGGGTCTAAGGCTGGGGTGTATGGCTGGGGCTTGGGTGTATGGCTGGGGCTGGGGTGTAAGGCTGGGGCTGGGTCTAAGGCTGGGGTGTATGGCTGGGGCTGGGGTTTATGGTTGGGGTGTATGGCTGGGGCTGGGTGTATGGCTGGGGCTTGGTGTAAGGCTGGGGTGGATGGCTGGGGCTGGGGTGTTTGGCTGGGGCTGGGTGTTATGGCTGGGGCTGGGGTTTATGGCTGGGGTGTATGGCTGGGGCTGGGTGTATGGCTGGGGCTTGGTGTAAGGCTGGGGTGGATGGCTGGGGTGGATGGCTGGGGCTGGGGTGTTTGGCTGGGGCTGGGTGTATGGCTGGGGCTGGGGTTTATGGCTGGGGTGTATGGCTGGGGCTGGGTGTATGGCTGGGGCTTGGTGTAAGGCTGGGGTGGATGGCTGGGGTGGATGGCTGGGGCTGGGGTGTATATGGCTGGGGCTGGGGTGTATATGGCTGGGGCTGGGGTGTATGGCTGGGGCTGGGGTGTATGGCTGGGGCTAGGTGTATGGCTGGGGCTAGGGTGTATGGCTGGGGCTGGGGTGTATGACTGGTGCTGGGGTTTATGGCTGTCCCGTATACGGGACGGTTGAGCTAATGTGCGCTAATGTGATTAGCATGACTGTTGTAAGTAACAGCAAACTTTCCAGGACATAGACATGTCTTATATGGGCAGAAAGCTTACATTCTTGTTAATCTAACTGCAATGTCCAATTTACAATAGCTATTACAGTGAAAACATACCATGCTATTGTTTGAGGAGAGTGCACAACAACAAAAAACTTTTCACGGCAACTGGTTTGATACATTCACCTCTGAAGGTAAATAATGTAACCCAGGTAGAGTGTGGTATACCTCAAGGCAGCTGTTTTGGTCCTGTTTTCTATTTTTACTAAAAATCTGTGTGTCTATGTATGCTGATAACTCAACATTATACAGTTGAAGTCGGAAGTTAACATACACCTTAGCCAAATACATTTAAACTCAGTTTTTCACAATTCCTGACATTTAATCCTAGTAAAAATTCCCTGTCTTAGGTCAGTTAGGATCACCACTTTATTTTGAGAATGTGAAATGTCAGAACAATAGTAGAGAGAATGATTTATTTCAGCTTTTATTTCTTTCATCACATTCCCAGTGGGTTAGAAGTTTACATACGCTCAATTAATATTTGGTAGCATTGCCTTTAAATTATTTAACTTGGATCAAACATTTTGGGTAGCCTTCCACAAGCTTCCCACAATAAGTTGGGTGAATTCTGGCCCATTCCTCCTGACAGAGCTGGTGTAACTGAGTCAGGTTTGTAGGCCTCCTTGCTCGCACACACTTTTTCAGTTCTGCCCACACATTTTCTATAGGATTGAGGTCAGGGCTTTGTGATGGCCACTCCAATACCTTGACTTTGTTGTCCTTAAGCCATTTTGCCACAACTTTGGAAGTATGCTTGGGGTCATTGTCCATTTGGAAGACCCATTTGCGACCAAGCTTTAACTACCTGACTAATGTCTTGATATATCCACATAATTTTCCTTCCTCATGATGCCATGACATCATTTTCTGGAATTTTCCAAGCTGTTTAAAGGCACAGTCAACTTAGTGTATGTAAACTTCTGACCCACTGGAATTGTAATACAGTGAATTATAAGTGAAATAATCTGTCTGTAAACAATTGTTGGAAAAATGACTTGCCAAAACTATAGTTTGTTAAGAAGAAATTTGTGGAGTGGTTGAAAAACGAGTTTTAATGACTCCAACCTAAGTGAATGTAAACTTCTGACGTCAACTGTACATGCTTGTTACCACAGCAACTGAAATCACTGCAACTCTTAACAAAGAGCTGCAGTTCATTTTAGAATTGGTGGCTAGTAATAAGATAACCCTACATTTATATAAAAAACTAAAACATTGTATTTGGGACAAATCACTCGCTAAACCCTAAACCTAAACTAATTGAGGAGCCTAAACTACTTGGTGTAGATTGCAAACTGACATGGTCAAAACATACAGTATTATTAAAACATGTTTTATTAATGATGTTTTACTATTGTTTTGTTGGGATGTGTTGTTTTGTTCCCGTTTCGACCCCAGGAAGAGTAGAGGCTGCCTTGTCAGGAACTAATGGGGATCCATAATAAACCCCAGGAAGAGTAGCTGCTGCCTTGGCAGGAACTAATGGGGATCCATAATAAACCCCAGGAAGAGTAGAGGCTGCCTTGGCACCAGCTAATGTGGATCCATAATAAACCCCAGGAAGAGTAGAGGCTGCCTTGGCACCAGCTAATGTGGATCCTAATATAATACTAATGCTTCTTGGCTTCAGCTCAGCATGGTTTTGGCACAAGCTCAGGGCACTAAGGCAGTTGTTCTGTAGCAGGGTCGATTTCAGTAGTAAGTAAACCTTGTCCGAGCCAAAACCTGTTCCTCTTCTGTAGTGAGGCAGCTTGGTGTACAAGTACACCCCCTGGACAGGACACTAGTCTATCTCCTGTTTCTGTAGTGAGGCAGCTTGATGTACAGAACACCCCCTGTAATAACCTCAGGTCTGGGCTATGATGCTGTACATAGCAGTAATAACCTCAGGTCTGGGCTATGATGCTGTACATAGCTGTAATAACCTCAGGTCTGGGCTATGATGCTGTACATAAGCATTAATAACCTCAGGTCTTTGGCTATGATGATGTACATAGCAGTAATAACCTCAGGTCTGGGCTAATGATGCTGTACATAGCATAATAACCTCAGGTCTTGGCATGATGCTGTACATAACTGTAATAACCTCAGGTCTGGGCTATGATGCTGTACATAGCAGTAATAACCTCAGGTCTTGGCTATGATGCTGTACATAACTGTAATAACCTCAGGTCTGGGCTATGATGCTGTACATAACTGTAATAACCTCAGGTCTGGGCTATGATGCTGTACATAGCAGTAATAACCTCAGGTCTTGGCTATGATGCTGTACATAGCAGTAATAACCTCAGGTCTGGGCTATGATGCTGTACATAGCAGTAATAACCTCAGGTCTTGGCTATGATGCTGTTCATAGCAGTAATAACCTCAGGTCTGGGCTATGATGCTGTACATAGCTGTAATAACCTCAGGTCATGTGTTCCAAATGGCACACTATTCCTTTAATAGTGCACTACCTTTGACTAGGGCCCACAGGACTCTGTATGGGGAACAGGGTTCCATCTAGGACGTAGAAGCAGACTCTTGGCTTTGATGCCAACTCTCTCTCTTGGCTTTGATTCCAACTCTCTCTCTTGGCATTGATACCAACTCTCTCTCTTGGCAGTAACACAACATTCTACTTAGTGACGTGGATGTCGATTAAGGCATTCCCCCGCACCTCTCTGATTCAGAGGGGTTGGGTTAAATGCAGAAGACACATTTCAGTTGAACGCGTTCAGTTGTACAACTGACTAGGTATCCCCCTTTCCTTTCCATTGCTACAGTTATTGGACCTGACAATGTTAATATTATTTGATCACCTCACACTGTTAAACATTACCTTCTGGAAGGAACTTCTTAGGTGGAACAGTATAAGTGGTACTGTCTACATTGAGAAGACATATAAACTAGCGTTGTCATGAACAAAATGTAGAATACACAACAACAAGCAGTTTATGTTGACTACCTATCTTTCTCTGGAATGCAAATGTCTGAGTCTATAAGTCTCTGTCTGAGTCTGAAATTGCACCCTATACCCCCTTACCCTATACCCTATACCCTATACCCATTACCCTATACCCTATACACTATACACTATACCCTTTACCCTTTACCCTTTACCCTTTACCCTTTACCCTATACCCTATACCCTATACCCTATACCCTATACCCTATACCCTATACCCTATACCCTATACCCTATACCCTAACCCTATACCCTATACCCTATACCCATTACCCTATACCCTATACACTATACCCTATACCCTTTACCCTTTACCCTTTACCCTTTACCCTATACCCTATACCCTATACCCTATACCCTATACCCTTAACCCTATACCCTTTACCGCTATACCCTTTACCCTATACGTTTTACCCTTTACCCTATACCCTATACCCTATACCCTATACCCTATACCCTATACCATATACCCTATACCAGGGTTCTTCAATTCCGGTCCTGGAGGGCCGAAACACCTCTGTTTTTCATCCTCTCCTTCTAATCAGGGGCTAATTCAGACCTGGGACACCAGGTGAGTGCAATTAACTACCAGGTAGAAATAAAAAACAGAAGTGTTTCGGCCTCCAGGACTGGAATTGAAGAAACCCTGCCCTATACCCTTAACCCTATACCCTTTACCCTCGAACCTTTACCCTATACCCTATAACCCTTTTAAACCCTTACCCCTTTAACCCTTAAACCCTATAACCCTAAAACCCTTTACCCTCTAACCTTTACCCGATACTCCCATACCTATACTCCCTAACACCCTCTAACCTTTACCCTATACTACCCTATAACCCTATAACCCTAACCCTTTACCCTTTACCCTTACCCTATACCCTATCCTTACCCCGAACCTTACCCTATACCCTATATACCCTATACTCTCTAACCTTTACCCTATAAACCCTTTTAACGCCTTTACCCTTTAACCCTATACCCCTTTAATAGCCTTTAACCCTTTAAGCCCTATACCCTTTTACCCTTTAACCCATACCCTATAAACCCTATACCCTTTAACCCTTTACCCTTCCCCTATCCCTTACCCTTTACCCTATACCCTATAAACCCACAACCATATACCCTATACCCTATACCCTAAATACACCCCAATACCCTACAAATTTACCCCCAAAAAACCCTTATCCTTTACCCTTAAAACCCATACCTATAACCCTATACCCATAAAACCTATACCTATACCTATCCCAACCCTAAACACCCTTACCATACCCTATATCCTTAACCATTCCTAACCCCCTTCCCCCTTACCCTTACCCCCTAAAAAACCCTACCCTATACCCCCTTTACCCCAACCTTTTCCCTATACCCTTTTAATTTCCCTATAACCCCTTTAAACCCCTTTTCCCTTATTCCCTTACCCCCCTTTTCCTATAACCCTTAACCCTTTACCCTTCCCTTTCCCCCTTTTCCCTTTACCCTTTACCCTTACCCTTAAACCCTATACCCTAACCCTTTACCCTTCCCCTACCTTAACCCTTTCCCTTACCCTATACCCTTACCCACCTATACCCTATACCCTACCCTTACCCCCCTTTACCTATACCCTATACCCTTTTTAAACCCTTTACCCTTACCCTTTACCCTTATACCTTACCCTATACCCTTTACCCTTTACCCTATACCCTATACCCTTTACCCTATACCCTATACCCTATACCCTATACCCTTTACCCTATACCCTATACCCTTTACCCTATACCCTATACCCTATACCCTATACCCTATACCCTATACCGTTTACCCTTTACCCTATATCCTATACCCTATGCCATGCCAGTGTTAGGGAATATGCCAATATGCCAAACCACGTTTTGAAAATTATACTGATATATAGCCTGTACCCAGCCCCATTTCCCCCTGCCGGCCAGTGAGCTGATTAGGAGGCTCGTCAGAGGTGCTGCCCACTTCAGAAATAGGAAAGGAGCAGAGAAAACTGTTACATCTTCAACATCCCAGATAATGAGCTATTTTCTCACCTTCTTTTTCTCACTGAGGTCAATGGTGCGTGAAGATTTCCCACAGGGTTGAATCCTCAGGGTAAAGTTTACAGATCAAATGGTGTAGTTGTGGCGGGTCAGATCATAACTCGTTGGTAACTCATTAACGGCCCTCCTCCACGTCACAGAGCTGGTCGTACTGGTCTATAACGCACACGAAGGGTCTATGTATGAATTCTATGCAGTCAATGTACTGTGTTTTAATTTTCCAATTCATAAAGCATAAATAAAGCACCTATAAATATTTTATAAACATCCTTCACTTAAACGTTAAATAAAACGGACAGAACACAGAATTGAAATATTAACATTTTATTTCAATTTTCCTGAGGTTGCTAGCACAGAAAACGAGTGCTGAGGACTTGGCCGAATAATCCAATTAGCTAGTAGCTAGTAGCTATTGACTTCCGCAAAATATTAATATTCAAATCATGTAAATGCAGTTCCCCATTTCAGACTCATAGCAATAACTATTTTAGTCAGTACAACGTAGTAACACAGGCTGTTGTGGTCCTCTGTAGCTCAGCTGGTAGAGCACGGCGCTTGTAACGCCAAGGTAGTGGGTTCGATCCCCGGGACCACCCATACACAAAAAAATGTATGCACGCATGACTGTAAGTCGCTTTGGATAAAAGCGTCTGCTAAATGGCATATTATTATTTGTTAAAGCTAGCTAGCATTCTGCCATTATTCACTAATGTAGCAAGCTAGTTCCCTAGCGGGCTAGCTACCTGCTAGCTAAGCCACAGGCACAAGTTCAACACGCTTTACCAACTCGTTCAAATAACGTTACAAAATCGTTATTTCACTTAGACTTTTGCACATTACGAACCTTCTAAAACAGGACAGATTAAGATACAGAAAACATCATGTTGTTTCCATTTTTTCTGCACAGTGCCACAGGAGAGTGAGCAGTGAACCTATGTGAAGCTGGCCACAATAAGGATTAGCCACAAACAATAGTGGAATTTGCGGTTAGCTTTCAAAATAAAAATCCCTCATTGAAAGTGATGCAAATGGTTTCATGTGGATCT
>LR778282.1:3341686-3366686 GCA_902810595.1 Coregonus sp. 'balchen'
ACCCTACTGGGGTGTGGGAACACTAACCCTACTGCGGTGTGGGAACACTAAACCCCTATCTGGGGTTGTGGGAACACCCACCCTACTGCGGTGTGGGAACACTAACCCTATGCGGTGTGGGAAAAACACTAACCCTACGGGGTGTGGGGAAACACTAAACCCTACTCTGCGGTGGGAAACACTAAACCGAATGCGGTAGGTGGGGAAGCACTAACCCTCTAGGCGGTGTGGGAACACCACCCACTGCGGTGGTGGGGAACCAACTAACCCACTGCGGAATGTGGGAACACTAAACCCTACTGCGGTGTTTGGGAACCACCACCCTACTTTGCGGGTGGGAACACTACCCCTACTACGGTGTGGGAACACATAAAACCCTACTACTGCGGTGTTTGGGGAAACCACTAAACCCTACTGCGGTGTTTGGGGAACACTAAACCCTACGGCTGGTGTGGGAACACACCCTACTGCTGGTGTGGGAGAACACTAACCCTACTTGCGGTGTTGGGAACCTAAACCCTACTGCGGGTGTTGGGAACAACTAACCCTACTGCGGTGGTGGGGAACACTAACCCTACTGCGGTGTGGGGAACACTAACCCTTACTTGCGGTGTGGGAACACTAAAACCCTATAAGGTCTATTTAACCTTTGTGTTATTATTATTTCTCCCTTCCAAAACCGAACCACGAGCGATGCGTGTTAATGTTCACGCCTCATGTCCCCCAGATACATCAAACTCTCTGCGTTCCGGCGGAAGTAATGAATTGTCAATGGAGCAGTCCGCAACGTAGGGCTGACCCCATTTAGTCAACTGTTTGGTAGATAGGCTGTTGGTTACTGCAATTTATATATATATTTTGTTATTCTGGCCGTCGCACTTTTTTTTTTTTCATGGCACACAAGACACCTGTCTGATTGGCTCCTGTCTCAGTGGACTGATCCATTGCAGAGGCCCGGGAGGATGGCACAGTCCTTCACTCTAAGACAGGCATCTGCAACGTAAGGCAAGCTTGCCTTGGCACACCAAGCAATTTGATAAAATTGATAAAATAAGTGAAATGACATTTGTTTAAAAATTGCATTGGTGTTCCATAAATGGCTACTGCTTTGGACCTGACACCATTTGAGAGTATTCCTTAGGCCTACAGTATGTGTGGAGATAATGTCTTGGTCACAGGAGGCTGCTGAGGGGAGGACGGCTCATAGTAATTGCCGGAACGCAGCGAATGGAATGGCATCCGCTCCAGCCATTACCACGAGGCCGTCCTCCCCAATGAAGGTGCCACCAACCTCCTGTGGTCTTGGGTATAATTTTCAATGTTGAGTCAAGAAGAAGGGGACTGTGGCTTAGATGCAGAAGGCGCTTCTCTCTCCAGAATGCACTCTCTTCTGTGTGCCTTGTATTTTCCAGTGTGCCTGTTTTGTGCCCTGGAGAGTGTTTGACGCATTTCTGCGTAAACCTGTATTTTGCGGATTAAAGCCTGTTATTCTGTGATTTACTGTCCTGCGCCTGACTCCTTCATCACCACCTCATCACACTAATAGGTAGACCTGGCTTGTATTTGCTCTGGAGAACGAGCTGAGTTTACACAGCAGTATGCAGGAACAGTTATGGAAATGTATGACATATTCTGTATACAATAGAAGGAAAATACTGTATACTACTAACAACTGTAATAAATACTACAGTTCTACAAAAGGGAATACCTGCATACGGTGTGTTTTGGGTGGTGCAGTGAGGTGTTCGGCGTCACTTTGAAACAAGGGGAGATTGTTGTTATGGGACCTTTCACATCTCTTGAGAGTCATTAACTTCTTTGTATACAAGCGGTATTGTCTGTGAGAGATGAAAACGCTATTAGAAATTAATGGGCAAGCGTTGTGTACTATCTGTATTCCTACTGTAGCAGCATGGGGTAGAATATGAGACATCTCACAGAAACACGTTAGCTAGCTAGCTACAACACACAGGTATAGTTACTCCAAGATTAAATGAGTCATCAAGCCAAAGTCATTATTTTACTCTCCGCCATCATCAAAACATTTATCCAGTTTTGCTCCTAATGAGAGGCACTGAGGCTAGATAGCTACAGTGGGGAGAACAAGTATTTGATACACTGCTGATTTTGCAGGTTTTCCTACTTACAAAGCATGTAGAGGTCTGTAATTTTTATCATATGTATACTTCAACTGTGAGAGACGGAATCTAAAACAAAAATCCAGAAAATCACATTGTATGATTTCTAAGTAATTAATTTGCATTTTATTGCATGACATAAGTATTTGATCACCTACCAACCAGTAAGAATTTCGGCTCTCATAGACCTGTTAGTTTTTCTTTAAAAAGCCCTCCTGTTCTCCACTCATTACCTGTATTAACTGCACCTGTTTGAACTCGTTACCTGTATAAAAGACACCTGTCCACACACTCAATCAAACAGACTCCAACCTCTCCACAATGGCCAAGACCAGAGAGCTGTGTAAGGACATCAGGGATAAAATTGTAGACCTGCACAAGCCTGGGATGGGCTACAGGACAATAGGCAAGCAGCTTGGTGAGAAGGCAACAACTGTTGGCGCAATTATTAGAAAATGGAAGAAGTTCAAGATGACGGTCAATCACCCTCGGTCTGGGGCTCCATGTAAGATCTCACCTCGTGGGGCATCAATGATCATGAGGAAGGTGAGGGATCAGCCCAGAACTACACGGCAGGACCTGGTCAATGACCTGAAGAGAGCTGGGACCACAGTCTCAAAGAAAACCATTAGTAACACACTACACCGTCATGGATTAAAATCCTGCAGCGCAGGCAAGGTCCCCCTGCTCAAGCCAGCGCATGTCCAGGCCCGTCTGAAGTTTGCCAATGACCATCTGGATGATCCAGAGGAAGAATGGGAGACGGTCATGTGGTCTGATGAGACAAAATTAGAGCTTTTTGGTCTAAACTCCACTCGCCGTGTTTGGAGGAAGAAGAAGGATGAGTACAACCCCAAGAACACCATCCCAACCATGAAGCATGGAGGTGGAAACATCATTCTTTGGGGATGCTTTTCTGCAAAGGGGACAGGACGACTGCACCGTATTGAGGGGAGGATGGATGGGGCCATGTATCGCGAGATCTTGGCCAACAACCTCCTTCCCTCAGTAAGAGCATTGAAGATGGGTCGTGGCTGGGTCTTCCAGCATGACAATAACCCGAAACACACAGCCAGGGCAACTAAGGAGTGGCTTCGTAAGAAGCATCTCAAGGTCCTGGAGTGGCCTAGCCAGTCTCCAGACCTGAACCCAATAGAAAATCTTTGGAGGGAGCTGAAAGTCTGTATTGCCCAGCGACAGCCCCGAAACCTGAAGGATCTGGAGAAGGTATGGAGGAGTGGGCCAACATCCCTGCTGCAGTGTGTGCAAACTAGGTCAAGACCTACAGGAAATGTATGATCTCTGTAATTGCAAACAAAGGTTTCTGTACCAAATATTAAGTTCTGCTTTTCTGATGTATCAAATACTTATGTCATGCAATAAAATGCAAATTAATTACTTAAAAATCATACAATGTGATTTTCTGGATTTTTGTTTTAGATTCCGTCTCTCACAGTTGAAGTGTACCTATGATAAAATTACAGACCTCTACATGCTTTGTAAGTAGGAAAACCTGCAAAATCGGCAGTGTATCAAATACTTGTTCTCCCCACTGTAGCTATAACGTTAGACCACAGTACATTTTGTGTATAGCAAATACACAGCTAGCTTGCCTTGTAGTGTTAGTAGCAGCCGATTCGATCACCAAACGCTGCCTCGTGTAAAAATAGATCTTATATTGCTAGCTAGCTAGCTACCGCCAGAAAAACAACTTGTTTGTCATTTTGCCTTCTGAGTCCTGGTCCTGCTTGCTGGTCTCGCAATTATTTTTCTCGCCATCTCAACTCCTCTTCAGTGTACTCCGGCTCAAATAAATAGGGCTGTATGTTCTTATGTAAAATAAAAAATTTTTAAATGTTGGCGTCCAGCTCTTCTTGGAAAGAGGAATCCTCAGAAGCAGCCATTGTAGCTAATTATTTAGCAATCTCAGATAGACAGTGCACGGTAACATTGCTCCGGTGGAATTGTAAACTAGTACTGCCCCCGTTTTGAAAAACCTACCTTCGAGGGTGGGAACAAGGACGTATGGCTCCCGTCAGGCTGTAGTCTTTTCAAAGCCAGCGGAAATGAGTTAATCTAGATATCTTGCAATGTCCAATGGCTTTATTGAACAAGGACAACCATATCTACTTGCTGCTAGCGTGATCGTGCAATCGGAGAAACACAAAGGCCACAATAATTGCTACAAAACATAACTCCTTTAATTTATACAGTTGAAGTTGGAAGTTTACATACACTTAGGTTGGAGTCATTCAAACTTGTTTTTCAACCACTACACAAATGTATTGTTAACAAACTATAGTTTTGGCAAGTCGGTTAGGACATCTACTTTGTTCATGACAAGTCATTTTTCCAACAATTGTTTACAGACAGATTATTTCACTTATAATTCACTGTATCACAATTCCAGTGGGTCAGAAGTTTACATACACTAAGTTGACTGTCTCTTTCAACAGCTTGGAAAATTCCAGAAAATGATGTCATGGCTTTAGAAGATTCTGATAGGCTAATTGACATCATTTGAGTCAATTGGAGGTGTACCTGTGGATGTATTTCAAGGCCTACCTTCAAATTCAGTGCCTCTTTGCTTGACATCATGGGAAAATCAAAAGAAATCAGCCAGAAAATAAATTGTAGATCTCCACAAGTCTGGTTCATCCTTGGGAGCAATTTCCAAATGCCTGAAGGTACCACGTTCATCTGTACAAACAATAGTACGCAAGTATAAACACCATGGGACCACGCAGCCGTCATACCGTGTCACGATCGCTTAAAGATTCGTGGAACCAAGGCGCAGCGTGATAAGCGTACATATTTATTGAAGCACTGAACACGAACAAAACAACAAACAAACGATACGTGAAGTCTTGAGGTTACACAAAACAAACCTATACAGAACAAGATCCCACACAGACTGGTGCCAAACGGCTGCCTAAGTATGGTCCCCAATCAGATTGCCTGCCTCTGATTGGGAACCACCCTGGCCAACATAGATCTACACGATCTAGACACTAAACATAGAAAACTTAACATAACACGGAATATGCACACCCTGACTCAACAAATAAACGTCCCCTGAGTCAGGGCGTGACAGTACCCCCCCCCCCCCCCCCCCCCCCAAAGGTGCGGACTCCGACCGCGCCACAAAAACATAACAGGGTAGGGGCCGGGTGGGCATTTCGCCTCGGAGGCGGATCCGGCTCCGGGCGTGACCACCACTTTCTCTCCACCTCCCTGTTGCGCCCCTGGTCTGGTCTGGACCTCGGCGCGCTGCTTCCCCTCTCCTTCCTCCCACGAAGTACATAGCCCTGTCTGGACCCTGGTGTGGGAGACCCCGAACCTGGAGAGGGGCTGACGTCTGGGTCTGGACTGGCACCGATGACAGGAGTTGGACCGGACCCCGGTGGAGCGGATTGCTCTGGCTCCGGAGTGGAGCAGCTGACCGGAGCTGGACTGGACCCCGGTGGAGCGGATTGCTCTGGCTCCGGAGTGGATCCGCTGACTGGAGTTGGACCGGACCCCGATGGAGCGGATTGCTCTGGCTCCGGAGTGGAGCAGCTGACCGGTGCCGGACCAGGCACCGGTGGAACAGGCACGGGCCGTGCTGGACACACGCACCACTGGCTTGGTGCGGGGAGCAGGAACGGGCCGGACCGGGCTGACGACGCGCACCACTGGCTTGGTGCGGGGAGCAGGAACGGGCCGGACCGGGCTGACGACGCGCACCACTGGCTTGGTGCGGGGAGCAGGAACGGGCCGGACCGGGCTGACGACGCGCACCACTGGCTTGGTGCGGGGAGCAGGAACGTGCCGGACCGGGCTGACGACGCGCACCACTGGCTTGGTGCGGGGAGCAGGAACGGGCCGGACCGGGCTGGCGACGCGCACCACTGGCTTGGTGCGAGGGACAGGAACAGGCCGGACCGGGCTGGCGACGCGCACCACTGGCTTGGCGCGAGGGACAGGAACGGGCCGGACCGGACTGGGAACACGCACCACTGGCTTGGTGCGGGGAGCAGGAACGGACCGTACCGGACTGTGGAGGCGGACTGGAGGTCTGGAGCGGAGAGCTGACACAACCCGTCCTGGCTGAATGCCTACTTCCACACAATATGTGTGAGGCATTAGCACAGGACGTACGGGGCTGTGCACTCGTACTGGCGATACAGCACGTAGCACCGGCGCAGGATATACGGGACCGAGGAGGCGTACTGGAGGCCACGAGCGTTGAGCCGGCACACCCCGTCCTGGCTGAATGCCCATCTTCGCACGACACGTGCGTGGTGCTCGCACACGACGTACAGGACTGTGCCGTACGTGGCTCCGCATAACACGGAGCCTGCCCAGTCACACGCTTCCTAGCATGAGTGCTCTAACACTAGGCTCCGCCAACCACCCTTTTAGCCCCCCCAAAATGTTTTATTGGGGCTGTCTCTCTGGCTTCCTCCTCGGCCGGCACCTTCTGCGTTGCCGCTGCTCCTCTCTATAGCGCGCCTCCACAGTCTCCTCCCAAGGACGCCGATCCATTCTGGCCTGAATTTCCTCCCAAGTCCAGGATCCCTTCCTGTCCAGGATCTCCTCCCAGGTCCAGGCTGTCTGTTCCTGGACACGCTGCTTGGTCCTCATTTGGTGGGATCTTCTGTCACGATCGTTTAAAAATTTGTGGAACCAAGGCGCAGCGTGATAAGCGTACATATTTATTGAAGCACTGAACACGAACAAAACAACAAACAAACGATACGTGAAGTCTTGAGGTTAAACAAAACAAACCTATACAGAACAAGATCCCACACAGACTGGTGCCAAACGGCTGCCTAAGTATGGTCCCCAATCAGAGACAACGAGCTACAGCTGCCTCTGATTGGGAACCACCCTGGCCAACATAGATCTACACGATCTAGACACTAAACATAGAAAACTTAACATAACACGGAATATGCACACCCAGACTCAACAAATAAACGTCCCCTGAGTCAGGGCGTGACATACCGCTCAGGAAGGAGACGCTTTCTGTCTCCTAGAGATGAATGTACTTTGGTGCGAAAAGTGCAAATCAATCCCAGAAAAACAGCAAAGGACCTTGTGAAGATGCTGGAAGAAACAGGTACAAAAGTATCTATATCCACAGTAAAACGAGTCCTATATCGACATAACCTGAAAGGCCGCTCAGCAAGGAAGAAGCCACTGCTCCAAAACCGCCATAAAAAAGCCAGACTACGGTTTGCAACTGCACATGGGGACAAAGATCGTACTTTTTGGAGAAATGTCCTCTGGTCTGATGAAACAAAAATAGAACTGTTTGGCCATAATGACCATCATTATGTTTGGAGGAAAAAGGAGGATGCTTGCAAGCCGAAGAACACCATCCCAACCGTGAAGCACGGGGATGGCAGCATGATGCTGTGGGGGTGCTTTGCTGCAAGAGGGACTGGTGCACTTCACAAAATAGATGGCATCATGAGGAAGGAAAATTATGTAGATATATTGAAGCAACATCTCAAGACATCAATCAGGAAGTTAAAGCTTGGTTGCAAATGGGTCTTCCAAATGGACAATGATCCCAAGCATACTTCCAAAGTTGTGGCAAAATGGCTTAAGGACAACAAAGTCAAGGTATTGGAGTGGCCATCACAAAGCCCTGACCTCAATCCTATAGAAAATGTGTGGGCAGAACTGAAAAAGCGTGTGCGAGCAAGGAGGCCTACAAACCTGACTCAGTTACACCAGCTATGTCAGGAGGAATGGGCCAAAATTCACCCAACTTATTGTGGGAAGCTTGTGGAAGGCTACCCGAAACGTTTGACCCAAGTTAAACAATTTAAAGGCAATGCTACCAAATACTAATTGAGTGTATGTAAACTTCTGACCCACTGGGAATGTGATGAAAGAAATAAAAGCTGAAATAAATCATTCTCTCTACTATTATTCTGACATTTCACATTCTTAAAATAAAGTGGTGATCCTAACTGTCATAAGACAGGGAATTTGTACTAGGATAAATGTCAGGAATTGTGAAAAACTGAGGGGGGCAGGTAGCTTAGTGGTTAAGAGCATTGTGCCATTAACCGAATGTTCGCTGGTTCTAATCCCTGAGCCGACTAGGTGAAAAATATGTCGATGTGCCCTTGAGCAAGGCACTTAACCCTAGTTGCTCTGGATAAGAGCATCTGCTAAATGACTAAAATGTATTTGGCTAAGGTGTATGTAAACCTCTGACTTCAACAGCAGGCTCAATGACGTCATTCTTTTCCCGGCGCCAAAATTCTAAAATACACCTTTAGTGCATCGTTACAGTATGTCTGAAACACCCTCTCATCTCATCACTCATCATTATGTAGGGAGACTGGAAAAACAAATAGTGTCTAGTGGTGAAGTTTTCCTTTAAGACGCCATTGCCCCATTAAGAGGTGGTCCTCTGTAGCTCAGCTGGTAGAGCACAGCGCTTGTAACGCCAGGGTAGTGGGTTTGATCCCCGGGACCACCCATACGCAAAAATGTATGCACACGTGACTGTAAGTCGCTTTGGACAAAAGCGTCTGCTAAATGGCATATTATTATTATTAAGAGCTCTGTTGTGCAGTTGTGCCTAAACCATGCTACAAACTCTGGTTGTTTTAAAACGAGTTGAGAAATAAACGAGGTAGCACAGGAAATTTGGGGTACTTTTCATTTAAAATATAGCCATCACAACTGCTTTAACATGTTCTCCCAAAGATTGTCACACAGACTTCTGTTCTCCACTGTTGCCCCCCCAGTAACATGACACCAGTTCACAGTGCCCTCTCTTACCCCGTCCCCCAAAGACCTGTAGCTTAGCAACAATACCCGCCTCGTCGGCCACACCGACCCAATGGGGACCAGTGTTCTGCTGCGTCCCCGGCGGACCATGATGCTTTGCTCCTAATGAGCATTATAATAACGAGAGGAGAGGGGTTTAGGTAACATTCAGAAGGCTCTGTCATGGACCCTAAACCTGTTTAGAAGTTGAATGAAGCAGTGTCATATTGTCTCCTCAACCAACAGATAGAAAGTAGAGATTCTAACCTAGGACAATCCCTACACAGTTATGGTATTGACTCTCCTGCTGGTCACTACATTATGTCTGTTCTGTTTAGTCCAGTTGGACAGTGTTTGTTATGATGTTGGTCCTGTTTCTCTGCTGCTCTCTCCTGGTGCTCCTGGGAACTACAACAGTCTCTCCTGGTGCTCCTGGGAACTACAACAGTCTGTCCTGGTGCTCCTGGGACCTACAAGTCTCTCCTGGTGCTCCTGGGAACTACAAGTCTCTCCTGGTGCTCCTGGGACCTACAACAGTCTGTCCTGGTGCTCCTGGGAACTACAACAGTCTGTCCTGGTGCTCCTGGGAACTACAACAATCTCGCTCAAATATGATCACTTCAGATATTTACTCTCTCTCCCCTCGCTCTCGCTCTCTCTCCTCTCTTTCTATCCCCTCTCTCTCTCTCTCTCTCTCTCTCTAGATATCTATAATCTTAGCATATATTGATTGATATACATACATAAAAAATTATATATAAAAAGATATATATATACTAATTATATCCTAAATATTATAGATATATAAAATATCTAGTTCTAAATAATGAAAAGTCATCTCTAGCTAAAATATAAATATATATCGAGATATATATAGTACTATAAAGTTAGATAGACTATATGCTATAATCATAAAAATATATTCCCTCTCTACATATCTAAAAATAACTGAAAAAGAAATCGAAAGAAAGTAAAAAGATAGATAGCTATCTGTAAATCTCTAAAAATATAGATATAAAAATAAAAAGAGCTATAAAAGCTCTATAAAAAGTATATATATATAAATATTATAGATCACTATATCGATATAAAAATAATCTCTAGATATAACTCAAATGGAAAGATATATATCAACTATATAGATCTAAATACTATATAGCTATAAATAAAGAAAAGATCTAATAGAACTATATAATATCTTATATATAGAAATATATATCTACAATCAAAGACAACAAATCTATTATACTCTATATATAATCTATATAAATAAATATGTCGCTAGCATCTATCTCTCTATATAATATCTATATTTATCTATATATATCTATCTATATCAAGTCTCTCTATCTCTCTCTTCTCTCTGTCTCTCTCTCTCTCTCGCTCTCTCTCTCTCTCTTCTCTCTCTTTTCTCCTCTTCTCTCTCTCTCCTCTCTCGCGCTCTCTCTCTCTCTCTCTCTCTCAATTAAATACAATTCCCCAATCAAGCGATTTAGTGGGCATGAAAAAACATTGCCAAAGCAACAATGTATACACTAAATTTGTAATAAAAAATAAAGGAATAACAAATAATAATAAAAAATGGTAGTAAATAATAATAATAAATACTAACAACATAAACTGGTAACAGTTAATAGTATAAATATAATAAATATACAAATCTAAATATGGAAAATGAAACTATAACAAACTTGTAACAAAATAACGGTCATCTTCACCATTACTACCACTACTACCACCATCATCATTAAACTGCCATCATTACCATTACCACCCATACCACTACTATTTGGAATGATAAACAACAATAATAATGGTATTAACAATAATAGCAATAACAATAATAATAAGTATGTTACGATTTACTATGCAGATGTTATTATTCAGTGTCCCTCAGGCTATGGCAGGCAAATACATATTTGGCTGCAAGAGGAGCCATAGCTCCTTCGCCCATGAGTATGTTTAGTTTTTCCTCTGGGTTTAATAAGTTAAAATTTGGAATAAATGTAGTCATTTCTGTGAATAATGAATCTCTTTGTGAGGAATATTTATCACAGTAAAGGAGAAAGTCCATCTCTGTTTCTACCTCCCCTGTCGTGCAGTGACCACATACACGCTCCTCTTTGGGTAGCCGTGTCTTTTTATGTCTGCCGGTTTCTATTGCCAAATGGTGGTCACTCAGCCTGTACTTGGTAAGGATCTGTCTCTGCTTCGTATCTCTGACAGAGTAGAGATAATCAGCAAATTCATATTCTCTGTTTAGGGTCAGATAGCAATTTAGTTGGCTTTGGGATTTTCTTTCGTTTTTCCAATGTTGTAAATATGAGTCCTTTGACTGGTTCATGATTTTGTTCATTGGAATTATTTCTTTTGAAGCAGTGCTGGTGTCAGCTTGGTTGGTTAGGTCCAACACCAGCTGACTGAGAGGGCTCGTTTCTGGGCTCAGCTCTTGGGTTTGAAGTACTTTAAATTGCAGACTTGAATTTGGACTTGAATTTAGATGTAGCCAAAATTTTTATGATCTTTTCTGTATTTTTATTACTACTGGAAAGCGGCCCAATTCTGCCCTACATGCATTAGTTGGTGTATTTCTCTGGACTTCAATTGGATGTTTGTCCCATATTTTAAAGTCCAGTTTATTGAGTGGCCCCCAAACCTCACTTCCGTAAAGAGCTATTGGTAGGATTACACTGTCAAATATTTTGGTCCAAATTCTAATTGGGATGTTGATTTTGAATAATTTCATTTTTATTGCATACAATGCTCTGCAGGCTTTTTCTTTGAGTGCATTCACTGCCATATTAAAGTTTCCCGATGCAGATATGGTCAGACCAAGGTTTGTGTCATTTTTAGAGTGTTCAATTATGGTGTTGTTCAGGGTGAATTTATATTTCTGTTTCTGACATCAGTTTTTTTTTTGGGAAAATCATATGATTTTAGTTTTTTTTTTATTTACTGCCAGGGCCCAATTATTGCAATATTGTCCTAAAATGTTAAGGTTCTGTTGAAGACCTTCTTTGGTTGGTGATAGAAGTACCAAGTCATCAGCATATAGCAGGTATTTTACCTCTGTGTCAAATAGTGTGAGTCCTGGGGCTGGAGAATGGTCCAATGTCTGCTAATTCATTGATATAAATGTTGAAAAGATTTGGACTCAAACTGCAGCCTTGTCTCACACCTCGACGTTGTGAAAAGAATTCTGTTCTTTGGTTTTTGATTTTTATTGCACACTTGTTTTCTGTGTACATACATTTTATTAAGTCATACACTTTACCACCAAGCCCACTTTGGAGAATTTTGTAGAATAGCCCTTCATGCCTAATAGAATCAAATGCTTTTTTAAAGTCAATAAAGCAAGCAAAGATTTTGCCCTCTTTTTTTTTTGGTGGACGTGTTTATTAATTAGTGTGTGTAAGGTGTATATATGGTCAGTAGTGTGATGGTTAGGGAGAAAGCCAATTTGACATTTACTTATTCAATTTTTCTCTTGAAGAAAGGTTTGAATTCTTGAATTCAAAATGCTACAGAAAACCTTTCCCAAGTTGCTGTTTACGCAAATGCCCCTGTAATTATTGGGGTCTGATTTGTCTCCACTTTTGTGGATAGGGAAGATGAGCCCCTTGTTCCAGAAATCAGGGAAGCAGCCAGAAGTTAAAACTATGTTGAACAACTTAAGCACAGCATTTTGCAACTCAGGTGTGCTGTTTTTCACCATTTCATTTCTGATGTTATCTAGACCACAAGCCTTCTTTGATTTTATAGATTTGAGCTTTTCATTTAGTTCTTGTTGGGTTATTGGGTAATCTAATGGATTTTGGTTGTTTTTAATGCCCGATTCAAGGATGTTCAATTTTTCTTGAATTTCTAATTGGTTCTGTTGTAAGTCTTTTTGTGGGATGTTTTTGTATAGATGATCAAAATAAGTTTTCCAAATTCCTTCATCTTGTATGGCTAATTATTGTGGCTTTGTCATGCTTATATTGTTCCACATGTCCCAGAACTGATTTTGGTCAATTGCACTTTCAATTTCATCAAGTGTCTTGTTGGTATAATTCAATTTATTGCGTTTTAGTGTATGTTTATACTGTTTCAGAGTTTCATAGTTATCATAGCGTAGATCTGGGTTGTTTTGCTGCTTATGTTTTTCAATTGAAATTTGTCTTCTGTGTTTTCTAATTGTTTTACAATCGTTATCAAACCATTTTTCGGAAACATTTTGTTTTTTGTTTCTGATGTTGCATTTCTTTGGTTTTCTCAAATTTGCTTTCGATGCTGCTTTTTGGAAAATGCAATTTATGTTTTGAGTAGCCGAATTGACACCTTCTTTATTGTTTTGGTATTGTGAGTAATTGAAAAACTGTATGGAGTTCATCATTTCATTTGAGTTCAATGTTTCAATGAATCTCTCTGCACTGTTTTGAGCCCATCTGTACGATTGGTTCATGTTGTAGAGTTTATTCGGGTATTTTTTTGAATGAATATTGCCGGTTAATTTCTTCAGAAACACGTTGATCTGACAGTGATCTGACAGTGGTGTCTGTGGTCTGACAGTGAATGCACTAATGGAGGAGGGGTCCATGTCAGTGATGGCATAATCGACTACACTTGTCCCAAGAGCTGAGCAGTAAGTAAACTGACCTAAAGAGTCCCCTCTGATTCTACCATTAAGCATGTACAGGCCTAAGGCTCGACAGAGATGCACTAACTCCTTCCTGTTTTTGTTCAGTATTTGGTCAGGACTGTTTCTATTATTTATAATTGGGCTACTGTACAAGGAGGGGTGTCCCAATAAAAAAATATATAGTAATATATATATATATATATATATACATACATACATATACACATATATGGGCGGCAGGTAGCTTAGTGGGTAAGAGCGTTGTGCCAGTAACCGAAAGGTCGCTGGTTCTAATCCCCGAGCCGACTAGGTGAAAAATCTGTCGATGTGCCCTTGAGCAAGGCACTTAACCCTAATTGCTCCTGTAAGTCGCTCTGGATAAGAGCGTCTGCTAAATGACCCAAAAAAAAAAAAAAAAAAAAAAAAAAATATATATATATATACATACATACACACACACACACATACAGTGGGGGAAAAAAGTATTTAGTCAGCCACCAATTGTGCAAGTTCTCCCACTTAAAAAGATGAGAGAGGCCTGTAATTTTTATCATAGGTACACGTCAACTATGACAGACAAAATGAGAAAAGAAATCCAGAAAATCACATTGTAGGATTTTTAATGAATTTATTTGCAAATTATGGTGGAAAATAAGTATTTGGTCAATAACAAACGTTTCTCAATACTTTGTTATATACTCTTTGTTGGCAATGACACAGGTAAAACGTTTTCTGTAAGTCTTCACAAGGTTTTCACACACTGTTGCTGGTATTTTGGCCCATTCCTCCATGCAGATCTCCTCTAGAGCAGTGATGTTTTGGGGCTGTCGCTGGGCAACACAGACTTTCAACTCCCTCCAAAGATTTTCTATGGGGTTGAGATCTGTGTTCTGCCCGACCCTGGAATAGTGGTCAGTGCTGTGTTGTGATGGGCCGGGTCTAGTAGAGCTGTGTTGTGATGGGCCTGGTCTAGTAGAGCTGTGTTGTGATGGGCTTGTTCTGGTAGAGCTGTGTTGTTGGGGCTAGTAAGAAGCTGTGTTGGTATGGGGTCTAGTAGAGCTGTGTTTGTGACTGGTCCGTGTCTAGTAGAGCTGTGTTGTGATGGCCCTGGTCTGGTAGAGCTGTTGTGTGGGCCTGGCTAGTAAGAGGCTGTGGTTGTGATGGGGTCTAGAGAGCTGTGTTGTGATGGCCCTGGTCAGTAGAGCTGTGTTGTGATGGTCCTGGTCTGGTAGAGCGTGTTGTGATGGGCACTGCCTGGTCACTAGTAGGCTGTGTTTGTGATGGGGGTATAGTAGAGCGTGTTGTGATGGGCCTGGCTAGAGAGCTGTGTTGGAGGGGCCTGGTTCTGGTAGAAAAGCTGGTTGTGAGGGGTTAGTAGAGCTTGTGTTGTGTGATGGGGTCTAGTAGGCTGTTGTTGTGATGGCGGGTCTTTCTAGTAGAGATGTGTTGTGATGGGGTCTAGTAGAGCTGGGTCGGATGGGCCGGGTCTAGTAGCAGCTGTGTTGTGATGGGGTCTAGTAGAGCTGTGTTGTGATGGGGTTTAGTTGAGCTGTGTTGTGACGGGGTTGGAGAGCTGTGTTGTGATGGGTTCTGTAGAGCTGTGTTGTGATGGGGGTCTAGTAGAGCTGTGTTGTAGATGGTCTAGTAGAAGCTGTGTGGATGAGGGTCTAGTAGCGCTGTGTTGTGCTGGGGGTCTAAGTAGAGCTGTGTTGTTATGGGGTCTAGTAAGCGCTGTGTTGTGATGGGGTATGTAGAGCTGGTTGTGTGGGCCTGGTCTAGTAGAGCTGTGTTGTGATGGGTCTAGTCGAGCCTGTGTTGTGATGGGGTCTAGTGAGCTGTGTTGTGATGGGGTATAGTAGAGAGTGTTGGGATGCGGCAGGGGGTCTAGTAGAGCTGTGTTGTGAGGGGTCTAGTAGAGTGTGTTGTGATGGGGGTTAGTAGAGCTGCTGTTGTGTGAAGGGGGTCTAGGAGAGCTGTGTTGTGCTGGGGTCGGGGTATAAGCTGTGTTGTGAGGGGTCTAGTAGAGCTGTGTTGTGATGGGGTCTAGTAGAGACTGTGTTGTGATGGGGTCTAGTAGAGCTGTTGTTGTGATGGGTCTAGTAGCGCTGTGTTGTGAGGGGGTATAGAGAGCTGGGTTGTGAGGGGGTCTAGTAGAGCTGTGTTGTGATGGGCGGGGTCTAGTAGAGCTGTTTGTGATGGGGTCTTCAGTAGAGATGTGGTGTGCTGGGGTCTAGTAGAGCTGTGTCGTGATGGGGTCTAGTAGAGCTGTGTTGTGATGGCCTGGTCTAGTAGAGCTGTGGTTGTGATGGGGCTAGTAGAGCTGTGTTGGATGGGGTCTAGTAGAGTGTGTTGTGAATGGGCTGGGTCTAGTAGAGCTGTGTTGTGATGGGGTCTAGTAGAGCTGTGTTTGATGGGGTCTAGTAAGAGCTGTGTTGTGATGGGGTTCTTAGTAGAGCTGATGTTTTGTGGGGGTCTATTTCGAGCTGTGTTGTGAATGGAAGGGTATGGTTAGAGCTGTGTTGTGATGGGCCCTGGTCTAGTAGAGCGGTGTTGTGATGGGGTCTAGTCGAGCTGTTGTTTGTGGGGTCTTAGTAGAGCTGTGTTGTGAGGGGTCTAGTAGAGCTGTGGGTGATGGTCTAGTAGAGCTGTGTTGTGAGGGCCGGGTCTAGTAGAGCTGTGTTGTGATGGGCATGGTCTGGTAGTTAGAGCTGTGTTTGTGATCGGGCATGGTCTAGGTAGAGCGGATGTGTTGGTGGGAGTTAGGTAGAGCTGTGTTGTGAGGGGCTGGTCTAGTTAGAGCTGGTTGTGATGGGGCCTGGTTCTGGTCGAGCTTTGTTTGTGATGGGGTCTAGTAGAGCTGTGTTGTGATGGGGTCGAGTAGAGCTGTGTGTGATGGGGGTCTAGTAGAGCGGTGTTGTGATGGGGTCTAGTAGAGCTGTGTTGTGAGGGACGGCCGGGTCTAGTAGAGCTGTGTTGTGATGGGGTCTAGTTAGAGCTGTGGTGTGAGGGGGTTTAGTAGAGCTGGTTGTGACGGGGGTTAGTAGGCTGTGTTGTGATGGGGGTCTGTAGAAGCTGTGTTTGATGGGGTCTAGTAGAGCTGTGTTCACCCCTCCAAGATTTTTTTATGGGGTGAGATCTGGTTCGCCCGACCATGGAATAGTGGTCGTGCTGTGTTGTGATGGGGCGGTCTAGTAGAGGTGTTGTGAGGGATGTCTAGTAGAGAGGTGTTGGATGGGCCGGGTCTAGTAGGAGCCGGTTGTGATGGGCTGGTCTAGTAGAGCTGTGTTGTGCTGGGGTCTTAGTAGAGCTGTGTTGTGATGGGCACTGGTCCTAGTAGAGTGTGTGGTGATGGGCCTGGCGTGTTTGATGGGACTGGTCTGGTAGAGTGTGTTGTGATGGGGTTTAGTAGAGCTGTGTGGTGAGTGGGGTCTAGAGAGCTGTGTTGTGATGGGGGTCTAGTAGAGCTGTGGTTGTGATGGGGTCATAGTAGAGCTGGTTGTGATGGGCCGGGGTCTAGTAGGAAGCTGTGTTGTGATGAGGTCTAGTAGAGCTGTGTGGTGATGGGGTTTAAGTATTGCTGTGTTGTGATGGGGTCTGTAGTGCTGTGTTGTGATGGGTCTAGTAGGAGTGTGTTGTGATGGGGTCTAGTAGAGCTGTAGTGTGTTGTGATGGGGTCGTAGTAGGCGTGTTGATGAGGGGTATAGTAGAAGCTGGGTTTGATGGGGTCTGTAGAGCTGGTGGTGATGGGGTAGTAGAGCTGTGTTGTGATGGGGTCTAGTAGAGCTGTGTTGTGATGGGGTCTAGTAGAGCTGTGTTGTGATGAGGGTCTAGTAGAGCTGTGTTGTGAGGGGTCTAGTAGAGTGTGTTGTGATGGGGTTAGCTAGAGCATGTGTTGTGATGGGTCTAGTAGAGCTGTGTTGTGATGGGGTTAGTAGGGTTAGAGCTGTTTGGGATGGGGGTCTAGTAGAGCTGGTGTGAGGGCTTGGTTAGTTAGAGATGTGTTGTGATGGGTCTAGTAGAGCTGTTGTGTGATGGGCCGGGTCTTCTAGCAGAGCTGTGTGGTGATGGCCGGTCTAGCAGAGCTGTGATGTGATGGGGCAGGGTATGAGAGCTGTGTTGTTGATGGGGGTCTAGTAGAGAGATGTGTTGTGAGGGGGTTAGTAGAGCTGTGTTGGTGGGGTTCTAGTAGAGATGTGTTGTGATGGGGTCTAGCGAGCGGTGTTGTGATGGGCTGGTCCAGTAGAACTGTGTTGTGAGGGGCGGGTTCTAGTAGAGCTGGCGTGTGTCCCCATCTGATGGGTTGTGCTGTGTGTTAGAGCGTGTAGTGCAGCACGCTAGGGCCTGTGTGTTTCACACCCGCTCCAGATAGAGCTCGTCGGTTGTGGTGGGGTCTAGTAGAGCTGTGTTGTGATGGGCCTGGTCTGGCTAGAGCTGTGTTGTGGGTGGGTGGGGTCTAGTAGAGTGGTTGTTTGTGATGGTGGTCTTCGTAGAGATGGGTTGTGAGGGGGCTGGTCTCGGTTAGAGCTGTGTTTGATGGGCTGGTATGGTAGAGCGTGTTGCTGATGGGACGGGTCTGGCGTTGCTTGTCCTGAGGCGGGGCACCGTTGGTCGTGCTGTCCTGAGCGCGGGGTCTGGTCTGGTAAATCTGTGCTGTGCGGTGGGCTGGTCTTGTAGAGCTGTGCTGCTTAATAAGCAGTGTCTGGATCTTCTATCTGGGGATGGTGGGGGGTGGGGTACTGTTGTTTCAGAAGGTGGGGCAGGGGGGACTCTGCTGCTGGGGGTGATGGGTGTGTGGGGTCCCTGCCAAGTGTTGCATCCTTTAGGTCCTTAGCAAAGGTTCTGATACTGTCCTGATCAAGGTGTACATTATCGTATAAGTGTTCACATGTCAGAGTGGGGTGGTGAGCCATTCTAACGTTGAGTAGTGAGGCACAGTCCACAGGGATCTGTTGATTTATTTTTTCGATCAACTGTCCTGGGAAGTCTTCTTGGTAGGTGGACACAACTATATTGGTTGTTGGGAACATAGCCTGTGCTCGTTCTGCCACTCTTCTCACTGATACATTTTCACCTTTGGCATGAAGGTCGTTTGTGCCAGTGTGGATGATGATGTTGTCAGGGGGGTCAATCCTGGTCTGACTGAGGTAGCTGCATTGCACTGTCAGTTGTAGGACACCAGAACTTATACACCTGGTGTCTAGGGAATAATCTTTCCTGGACTAAGAACTTCCCATTTGAATCAATAAGGATTGCAGTTGTGGGTGACTGTCTGGCTGGAGCAGACTGGGTGGCTGGTTGGTTCTAGTTATCTCTATCTATCTATCTATCTATCTATCTATCTATCTATCTATCTATATCTCTCTCTCTCTCTCTCTCTCTCTCTCTCTCTCTCTCTCTCTCTCTCTCTCTCTCTCTCTCTCTCTCTCTCTCTCTCTCTCTCTCTCGGTGTGTATTTTCTGGTGATGTTGGTGGGGTTCTTCGGCTGCTGTGGAGCCGTCAGGGAGTCCCAATGTCTGCTGGGGTCGGTGAGTGGACACAAACACATAAACAATTATTAATTTGGCCAAGCTGAAGCCAGATCAGAAACCACGGAAAGGAATCCTCTAAGGGAGAGAGAGAAATGTACACGATAGTTACCCGGAGGAAAATGATCCATAAAACTTGGTAATTAATTACAAAGACCATAATCCATTGGGCATCTACTAGTCCGATCGATGTTTATTTTACGCCTGCTACGGAAGAGGCAGAAGAATGCGCGATCGTGAGGGGATATAGAGAGCAGCTGTTGCTTCGCGAGGTGTCTCTGTCTGAAAATACATGATCTAAGTGATTGATTGTTGGTATTCAGCAGTCATAAAAGTATTCCTTATTTACTTTGAACTAATAAAAGTTGAACTAATAGTGATTTAGTCATAAAGGCAGCACCTCTACAGTGAGGAGATGATGACTTGGAATGAAATAATAAAGTCATCAAATAAAACCAATGTAATAAACACAACATTAATATTTTATTAAAGTAAATAAATGATGTTTAATAAGTGATGAGCAGTAATGGGCAGCCACTACCATCAAGGGACTTTTATTAATTGTGTTATTCTGTGTTACAGCGTTCAACCCAAATAATCGAAATCGAAAACCATGATTGTATTTGTATAATTTAACGGAAACTGAACCAACCTCAAAAAGCACTAATGCTCAGCCAATCGTTGGCGCACAGGCTGGTCCCAGTCCCTTGGCGCTTTACCGTTGCACACTGTTGCCAGGCATAAGTTGTTATCATCACAACCTGTAGAGTCAGCACCCATAGACACTGTTCCCCTGTACTCCTTGTACCTACGTCCTTGGACGGTTCACAGATCACAAAGAGGCAGTGTTCGTGTCTGTGAGAAATACAAGTCTTATCTCATCCTACCCCCTAACGTTCCTCACATGAATCACAACTTGTTATGTGAAACAATTTATATCAGTACAGTACAAACCCATTATGTTTAATCATTAATGCATTCCTTCTAAGCTAGGCATCACATCCAGTTACAAGAAAATAGATCCCCACAAGTAGAATTACTAGACAACATCTTCATGAGGGTTATTTTGAGTGATTTAAGCACCCTCCGAACCGTGGAGGTGAAAGGACAGCACCGGAACCAAGTGGTCACATCTCGTTCTGGGTTCCACTGTGCAAGGTGGTCCGTGGAGGTTTATAAACATCAAGGCAGACCACATCTCGTTCTGGGTTCCACTGTGCAAGGTGGTCCGTGGAGGTTTATAAACATCAAGGCAGACCACATCTCGTTCTGGGTTCCACTGTGCAAGGTGGTCCGTGGAGGTTTATAAACATCAAGGCAGACCACATCTCGTTCTGGGTTCCACTGTGCAAGGTGGTCCGTGGAGGTTTATAAACATCAAGGCAGACCACATCTCGTTCTGGGTTCCACTGTGCAAGGTGGTCCGTGGAGGTTTATAAACATCAAGGCAGACACACTGTGAATCTCGTTTTGTGATGATACGATTTCATGAGGTGGATCAGTTACGCTCAAAGTGGTCACGTCTCAGACCGACAGGCCTCTGAACACACGCCTAGACAGGGAAGAAACCACCATGTACCGACCTCTAGGCTGCTGTAGTCTACATATTTATTTAGTTTGTCATTCTATCGTTTTCATGTAATTTTAGAGGTAATAAGGCCAAAATATATGTATTTTGAATTTAACATAATTAATTTGTAAGAAATAATTTTACTATTCTCAATTTGAAAAAAGTGAAGGAGCGCTGCAACATACTAACTCTAAATCAGTCATGAGAAAGTCAGGTAGCCTAAGAAGGAACGAAAATGATTTATTTTGGCTAGATTATTATTATTTCAAGGCTATAGCCATTTCAGAACTGGCAGGGGCTCTCATAATGTCGACACGTCAACAACATCTAAACATTTAGCTTTTAGGCTGTATAAAATCAAATGTTTTTTATTTTAAAATCCAGTTCTTTGCCTGCCTGCTGATCATCTTTGGAGCAGAGGTGGCTGCTGGTGTGTTTGGCTTCCTCAATAAAGACAAGGTACCCATGATGCTCCACTCCACCACACACACGTTACCCATGATGCTCCACTCCACCACACACACGTTACCTACCACAACTGGTGACACCATTGTGGTTCCAAATGTCATTCATTGATTTGTTCGACATTGCAGGTGACAGTGCAGGCGACTGCTGACTGACTGATCTACAAATCACCTTGCATCATTTACAACTACTCATTATTATTATTAGTAGATCAGTCATTTACCCATGATACACAGCCACTGTCTTACTCCGGCTGCAGTGGTCGGTTGAGAAAGAGCGTCGTGTAGGAGTGACACCACCTGTCAGAAGACAATGATTATCATTCTTTTAGGTTTTTTAAATCTTGTCTGATTCTTTTCTCACAGATAATCGAAGATGTCCAGAACAGTGGCGTCTCCTGAAAAAATTCTCAGGAGGGGCAATTTTTCTGATGATTTAGGTGACCTACACACATTTTAAAAAAGATATGTCCAGCAACAACATGAAGACAGGGGCAGCATATAAGTCAATACCAGAAGCATTTATTGACTGATCTGGGGAGATGGATTCCAGTTTCTGTGACAGATTATAAATAATCTCTGATGCCTTTGTTATATTAGCTTTTGGTTGAATGTACTGTCGTAGTAAATATATAATGTTATAGCTTGGTCTGACTAAAATCTTGTGCATGACCCATTTTGTGTTGGGCGTTTGTTTTCAATCAATGCTGTTCCTATCCTATAACAATGGACAAAAGAGTCCTATCTTGTCAGCCTTGTCAGCAGGTGGCCAAGGACAACACCCACGCCATAGGTCTCTCAGTTCTTCCAACTCACGAGTTCTTGCTCTGAGGACACACACACACACACACACACACATCATCACTGATAACACACACACACACACACATCATCACTGTTAAACACACACACACACACACACAAAAATCCCCTCTCTTTAGGCTGAACATTTGAAGACAGAGAACCCGACTCAGAGCCAATGCAACAGTGGAGGGGACCTCGCCCAACTCATCAGGACCAATCAGAAGATCAGAACTACTAGATTCAACCTACATCATTTATTGTATAAAATGTCTGCACACAATGTTTTCGGGGCTCTCTTCTCCCTAAGAGTTTGACGAACGAGTCCGTGCCACGCGATTCCAGATATCTTTACCTCTGAATAAACTGCCTTTATTATACCATATCCACCCTGTCCAAAGTCTCTACTTGGTCTCAGTTCTCCAGTAAACTTGTGATTATCAACAGTACACAACGGTAACAAACAATTGGGGGAACTCACGGGGCAGATAGTAAGGTCGCAATGACACAGAAAGCAGTTCAATGTCGGGGTACAGAGTCGCTCTCTTACCAGGATCGCGGTCTGCTCTGACCAGGGTGAAGCCGGCCGGCTCCACTTCTCTGTCCGGGACTCTGTCATCCAGCCAAGTCTCCCAGCTGTATTGGGATTCCGCTGCCAGCAGCGTTTTCATTATTTAGTCCGTTCGTAGCGGGTATGTACACGATCAACAAGATCAGTCCAAAACCAACCACTGGAAATCCATGGTTGGCAGAATGTTTGTAAACTAAGTCTACAAATTAAAAACATAAAATAACGCCACACTGCAGGTCGCAACAGAGACGCTGCTAGCCGCTATTGTCTTAGTTACGTTCATGGTTACGTCACGTATGACGAAAGCGCGTAAGTGCAAGCCCACAGACACCCATAGAGAATGTATTGAAAGCTTTGAAATTTGAAAAAAATAGATTTTACATGACAGGCTATGAGAGACTTCTGGGCGATTTTCAACTTGACTGAAATCGCCCCAAAAACGGGCGGGGCCATTTGAAGCACGACTTTAGCCTGATTTGACATTTAGTGGCTGGCAGATCAGACGTGAACACTGATAACTACTGTTGCCGTGATATAATTGATTAGAACAAAAATCCCTTCCTTTTCCCGTTTGGCAGTGCGTCGCCCATATCGCCCTATTGAACAGGCCGTCCCTGGTCCAGAACTACTACATTAAATTCTATGACGACGACAACAACAGCACAAAACGATCTGGTGACAAAACAATCTGGTGATAAAACGATCTGGTGACAAAACGATCTGGTGACAAAACGATCTGGTGACAAAGCAATCTGGTGACAAAATGATCTGGTGACAAAGCGGTCTGGTGACAAAACGGTCTGGTGACAAAACGATCTGGTGACAAAACGATCTGGTGACAAAACGATCTGAACAACTCTCTGGTGAACAACTCTGCTACAATAGTAAAAACATGATACAAGATGCATAGCCATAGTCATAAGATTTCCTGTTTAGTTGTGATGTCATCTTAATGAGACTCTCTCTCTGTCTCTCCCCTCGCTGTAGCTGAACTGTTGTACCTTCAGGCTCTGATCAGTCCCTACACCCAAACGAGGGCATTGCGTTCATCCACCTCTGGCCTGCTGGCTCCCTTACCTCTGCGGAAGCACAGTTCCCGCTCAGCTGGCTATAAGGTGAATGCACCAATTTGTAAGTCGCTCTGGATAAGAGCGTCTGCTAAATGACGTGAATATAAATGTTGTGGGACGTCCCAGAGGCCCTGTCCTGAGGCCCCCGCTGACACCAAGGTCAAAACTATGACCGTAGTTAGTTAGCTAGCCATCATCATAGCCCTAACCCTAGCCATCATCATAGCCCTAACCCTAGCCATCATCATAGCCCTAACCCTAGCCATCATCATAGCCCTAACCCTAGCCAACATCATAGCCCTAACCCTAGCCATCATCATAGCCCTAACCCTAGCCATCATCATAGCCCTAACCCTAGCCATCATCATAGCCCTAACCCTAGCCATCATCATAGCCCTAACCCTAGCCATCATCATAGCTCATTTGTGCTTGGCAATTTCAACTTCAACCTTTTTCCCTGTGTGTGTGTGTGGGGTGTTTTGTGTGGGTGTGTGTGTGGTGGGGGGGGTTGTGTGTGTGGGTGTGGGTGTGTGTGTGTGTGTGTGTGTGGGGGTGTGGTGTGTGTGTGTGTGTGGTGTGTGTTGTGTGTGTGTGTGGGTGTGTGTGTGTGTGTGTGTGTTTGTGTGTTGTGTGTGTGTTGTGTGTGTGTGTTGTGTGGGTGTGTGTGTGTGTGTGTGTGGTGTGTGTGTGTGTGTGTGTGTGGTGTGTGTGTGTGTGGGGTGTGGGTGTGGTGGTTTTGGTGTGGGTGTGTGTGGGTTGTGTGTGTGTGTTTGTGTGTGTGGTGTGTGTGTGTGGGTGTGTGTGTGTGTTTTGTGTGTGTGTGTGTGTGTGGGTGTGTGGCTTGTGTTTGTGTGTGTGTGTGGGGTGTGGTGTGTGTGTGTGTGTGTGTGTGGGTTTTGGGGGTGTGTGTGGGGGGGTGTGTGTGGTGTTGTGTTGTGGTGTGTTTGTGTGTGTTTGGGGTGTGTGTGTTGTGGTGTGGGTGTGTGTGTGTGTTGGTGTGTGTGTGGTGGGGGGTGTGTTGTTGTGTGGTGTGTGTGTGTGTGTGGGGGTGTGTGTGTGTGTGTGGATGGTGTGTGGGGTGTGTGTTTGGGTGTGTGTGTGTGTGTGTGGGTGTGTGTTGGGGTGTGTGTGGGTGTGTGTGTGTGTTGTGGTTGTGTTGTGTGTGTGTGTGTGTGTGTGTGTGTGTGTGTGTGGTTTGTTGTTTGTGTGTGTAGGACTGTGAGAAAGGCATCAAAGATTCTTTAGCAGTAAGCCTACATTTTCTGCTACGTGGGGATGGCATTGCTGGAGTCATGGTGAAAAGGCCAAACATAAGAGGGAAGGCAGGCAAAAACACATGAGAAAAATGAAATAGAGATGAACAAACTGAATGAAAATTTAAAATTTTACTTTAAATGTTCTTTAAAGTGCTCCTCTCTCTTTGTTTCTCTGTTCTTTTTTTTTCCCTTTTTTTTTTCCCTTTT